>PVJL010012333.1:0-37801 GCA_004026885.1 Lyroderma lyra | reverse complement strand
AGAATACAACAATGCATCAAAAAGATCATACATCATGATCAAGTGGGATTCATCCCGGGAGCACAAGGATGGTTCAACATATGAAAATCAATCAATGTGATACACCACATAAACAAAATGAAAGATAAAGACCATATGGTCATTTCAATTGATGCAGAAAAAGCTTTCGACAAGGTACAACATCCATTTATGATCAAAACACTAAATAAAATAGGTATAGAAGGAAAGTATCTCAACATAATAAAGGCCATATATGACAAGCCCTCGGCTAACATCATACTGAATGGGGAAAAGCTGAAACCTATTCCCCTAAAATCAGGAAGAAGACAGGGATGCCCCCTGTCACCACTGTTATTTAATATAGTACTGGAAGTTCTAGCCACAGCAATCAGGCAAGAGAAAGGAATCAAAGGTATCAATCAGAATTCTTTTGTAAATCAACTTCAGTTCAAACTTATTGGCAGAATACTGTATATCTCACATACTAATTCAAAATGGATCCAGCTAGTAGTTCTTGAGTACCTACAGTATCTACACCAGATACTTTTCCAGTTGCTAATGATGTACTAGTGAACAGACTGAACCAACCAAGCCTCATGAGCAGTGGTGAGGTTATGGAGGTACAGAGGGAGAAAATAAACTAGTAATGAGTCATTTCATGCATGTTATATAAAGGAAAGAGGTAGCACTATAGAAAATAACTAAGAAGTCATGGGGAATGATGGGAAGGAGCCGACCATATTAAGTTGATGAGAGAAATGCAAAAGCTTCAACCTTGCAACCTTTGCTTCCTAGCCTAAGGAAAATATTGACTCCCTATGTCATTATCAAACTGAAAATTCTCAATGAGGAAATTGCCCCAGTTGCTTATGAATAGATCAATCAACAGTTGAGAAGATTGTGAAACAAAATAGACAGTAAATATTAAGTTAAAATAAAAGCATGGTTTGAAGCTATCTGTGGTTATATTATTTTATGTTAAATATATTCATTCATATAGCAAAAAAAAATGAGGCAAGTTTATTTGATATGTTTAATAAATATCCTTGAAGACTTTCAGTATTTAGCCATATTTGGGAGCTTAAACGTGAAAAGTCATAGATGTCTCATCAAGCTATTGATGATGAGGAGGTGAGAATGTGTGTGTATGGAAAGCAGGATGAGTTACTTTGGTTTTCTGGAGAGCTCACAGTGGTGTTGGGCAAGAAGAGGAGGAGAGACTATATTTCTTGGGCATGTATGGTGTGTTAGCCCCTTTCTAAGGTCTTTTAGTTATATAATTCCTTAAATCTTCATGAAAGACTATAATTTTGATTTTACCATGCCTGATTTATTTGTAGATAAAAATTTGAAATTCGGAGTAGTTAAACAATTTTATTTTGGTCACTGTTACAATAAGTAGTAAATCCTAATTTAAACATTTAGTTTTAGATCCCTAAGCACATATTCTCTCCTTGGAAATGCATGTCAAAATGGAGAAGAGGAAATGAGGGGGATTTTCTTAAAAAGAGGAAAAGGGGGGGTATTGGGTCTTAAATGCAGAGTGAGACCCTGTCCACACATTGTTCCAAGTTTTGGAAGCTGCATGTACAAAGGCACTAAGACTGGAAATATTAATATCACTGTGTATTACACATGTAGAATGGCCAGAGGCAGAAACTATATTAAAGAAGAGGTGGGACATGAGACCAAGAAATTTGATTGAGTTCAAAGGGGGTAAAATGTGAATTCTCTGAAGGCCACCATAAAGAGGTTGAACTTGATATTTAGGTGATAGAAAGCTCTAAAGCATTCTCAAATTTGTAAAGGGAGTACCCTTGTTTCTTTGTTTATCTCTATCTTGTCCAATTGCAGAAGTTGGAGGCAAATGCAAAATGGTAGAGCATCTACTTACACCTGAAGCATAATACTGCCAAACAATGTCATTACTACTGTTGATAGAATCATAGATATTAATGTCAGAGAAATTTGGAATCAGTTCTCTGTGTCTCTGGTAGTGCAGCATTTCTTTTTCTCCAGTCCTGCCTCTAGGCCAAAGGGGATGTGCTTATCAAAGTTGCTTTTTCTTGTTATTGTAGGTGGTTTTCTTGCTCATTTTAGTTCTCTATCATTAAAGGAATTAGTATGAAAAGAGAATTTTTGTGTAAAATTTTGTTGGCTATTTTGATAAACAAAAGATCTTAAACACAAGCCCATAAGCTTTGCATTTCCAAATGGACTAATTTTCTAAGGAGGCATTTTAGGTGGTATGTACTTTTAGTATCATTTTATTCAGTCTATGGCACTGTACTGTAACTTGTGTATGTGTGTGTGCGTGTATGCACATGTATGTACATATATCCATATACGTATATGCACACAAATATATATGCACACAAATATATATGCACATATAAACACATTTTATATGTGTATCATATAGTAAAGAGAATACACACACACACACACACACACACACACACGTATGTATATGAGGGCTGTCTGCATTAATGCCTTTATTTTTCATATCACATGGCTGGACAGGCCTTGTATATTTATATATTTTTAAGACAATGTAGATTATGTTTAAAGATATACAGCATGTCCTCAGATAACACTGTTTTGTTTGATATCATTTTATTATACTGTTATGAGACGTCAGATATCATAGGAACTTAACTCTTACTTATATCAATTAGCTTCTAGTAAAATTGGCTTTATTGTGCGTTGTTTTGCTGTACTTCCAAGAACCTATCAACAACATTAAGTGAGGATTTCCAAATTCATATAGTTACAGAGCAACAGAGTCTAGATCTATCTAGCTTAATTCTAGATTCAATGGTAATTAAAATTAAGATGTAGCCCCAAATTGGTTTCTCAATCCATAACTAATATTTGTTCTTACAGAATTTTATCATCTTTTGAGAGAAATATTTTGAAATCTGTATATATCACTGACTTCTTGTGAAGGGTAAGCTACATTCTCAACAAGACATGCATTTTATGCAAATGTCCTCGGTTACAAAGATAAATAAACAAAAACACACACACACACACAAAAACATTTGCAACAGAAACAGAAATGTACTCTAAGGCAACATTTTTCTTGGTTGAGCTATTACTTTCCTGAGGCTCATCTTGAGATTTATCACAATAACAAATTACTGAGTTTACAGCCTCACCACAATTTCAAATTGAAATAAAATAGAATAAAGGCTAATGACTTATACCAACAAGCAAACAACAGAAACAGAGGAAAACATTCAATACTGAAATATTTTGTTGAGAAATCTTTAACTAAAAATGTAAGGGTAGTGATACATTGAGGCCTCTCCTCATTTTTAAAAATAATCTGAAAACAGTTAATGTTTCAATAGAGATATAGGAGATTGATAGATCAAGGATAGATACGTAAATATATATTACATAAATACTAATGTTTATTAAAATAATTTTTCTGCAAATATACGTTAGAAAAAAATTGAATCCAATCATAATAATAGTACGCTTCATTCTTCTGCTGTTAAATGTGTGTATCTTCATGAATAAGGTAAGAAGATACATATATGGAATAGAGTATTTACACTAAAATAAATAATTTCCTATAGGTTTTAAAGTTATGTTTACTTTAATGAATTAAATGAAGTAACTATAACTTGGTAGAGGCATTCTTTTCAATCCAGAATTTCTTTTGTGTCAACATCTCATCGGAGAAGTACACCCTGAATTTTTAGAGTTAAACATATAAATTAATGAAAAGAGAAAATTTGGTAGCTTAGCTATGCACTTACACAGAAAAGATTGGATTTTTGGACTTACTATTTTCTTTATCTTTACAAAACAGTTATACCAAGTAGACTACTGAATTTTAAGGCATTCGTTACAGTCAGACAGACCTGAGTTCAAATTCAATATCTTCTAAATACAAGCAATGTAACCTTCAGCGTGTCACATCTCTGAACCTCAGAATGCTCATGTACATCATTTAAATACTGGTAACATTAAGTGTGTTGAGTGACTTACTGGATTTTTCTACAAGCTCCTGTTTATTTTTTTAAACCTTAGCATTACAGCAAAGATTCATGCTTTTGAAACTTTGGCAGATCCAATCTAGAATCTGACAGCCTAACTACTTAGTTAATATTATTTAGTCTCTGAGATACTTGAGCCTAGGATATTCATCTTATTCATTTCAATTTCTCTGGCCTCCACAAAATACCAAAACCATAATAAATACCAATAAAGAAAAATGTTTTAAACTGCATTTTCAGTGTTTCTGTATTATTTAAGATAGAATAGGCTGTGCCACAATGACACACTTTTAAAAGGTTAGTGATGTAAATATAAAAAAAAATTTTTCTCATGCAAAATTTAGTGCAAATTGGATGTCTCTCAGTTGAAGCTCTCAGACTCAGACATTTTATCTCTTTCAACCTTTGGACACTACCATTTGTGGCCTTTGGGGAGGGGACATAGGATGGAAAAACATGGAATGTTTTTAAGAACCACATCTGAAAGTGATTTAAAATACTTCTGCCTAAATTGTATTGGTCAGACTCTGTCATGTGTTTATAAAACATATCTAAAAGAGGCTGAGAAATGTAACCTTTCTGTTTACCCTTGAAAAAAACATGATACAGTGAACACACAGCATAATCTCTGCCACAGTGTATGTGGACGCATAAACTTTTCTATAAAGTTTTCCCTGACCAGCTGGTTGAACTGATAATTTGTTTCTCTCTGCTAAGAATGACACAATACTTTTCATATGGTGAACTAAATATTTATTTCATGTAGAAAATTAGATAACTTACTTTATTCATCTGTAATGACATACCTGGAATAGATCTCCAAATAAAGTATGCATTTAATTGGTCTTTTCTGAATATATGTGAATTGCACAAGGAGTTTGTCACAAGATACAGATGGTTTTAGATATGTGCTAGATCACCACACAGAGGAAATGAATTATTCTTTGTGACATTGGAAGGCAAAACTATGAAATAGTTGTTGGAGAAATGTAGGTTTCACCTCAATCTGCAAAAAGTCCTCCCAAGAGGATAAGTTAATTTGGTCATCATGACTTCTCAGTCTCTAGATGTATTTTAACGGTGCCTAACAGCAACATACTGTGCAAACAGATAATCTTTGATGCTAGACTCTTCTGGTACCAGAAGAGTATTAAAATTCAGTTCCATAGCTTCTCGGCCTTTTGGCTAAAATCAAGTGTAAAATTCAGTTTCACCAGCTACTAATAGCTAACGACTGACAGTGTAGCCTTGGCACGTTAATTAAATTCATAGAGCTTCTGTTTTTTTTTCTATATTTAATGGAGTTTCATCTGTCAGATTTCTTAAAAGCAATAGAAATCAACTCTAGTTGATTAAACTAGAAAAGGAATTTATGGAGGCTTCTGAATAATTCATAGGATTAACAGAACCGAACTAAGAGACCAGGCACAATCTAAGATTGAATAGGCATTAGAACTATAACCAAAATCATGCTCTGACAACCATCAGGTGCCGATGTCACTGGACACTCATTGAAGTAGCTGGGACTGCCATCACTATTGATCTTCCTATTCTGTAAACTGATTAGCAGTTACCACTGAAATGAATTGTTTTCTTGGTGGGATTATTTGTGTCATTCTAGCCAGATTCACATTTCTAGGCCAAAACTTCTCATTGCTTGGGTCTCATCTGCATGTCGTGTCTGTGTTGCAAGAGGGTAGCGAAAATGAATATCTGGGTTGCCCCTTATCATGACTTACACAGTGGGGAAATCCCCAATATGCAAGGGTATAAGAATTGCAATATTCTTGGCTTACTGTAACAGTTACTCAAGATGTATTTTAAGTGGTGTATAATAATATTTTACCAGTGCTATCCTGACCTAGATTTAAAGTTATGGCTGAAAAGTCTCATTTTCTCTTCATGGGCAGTTTGCTAAGTCCTGACCCCAACTACTTCCCTTATGAGGCTCTAAATCTCTTGGGTTATAAAATATGCATACTTATACCAGAGGCCCTCAGATAACTAACATCCAGGGAAAGCCTCTTCTTCCTTTGGCTGGTAGAATTCTTCAAAACACCCCATCACGATGAGTCTATGAAACCTAGCTAACCCCATTCCATTTGTAATGCATAAACCACCGCCTACATTTCCAGCTTGCTGTTAGCCTGTTCCCAGGTGCAGCTGTCTGTGTGGTCCTTACTGGTTCTCTACTCTCATCTGAAAATATCAGTAACCAAGAGTTCTGCCTTTTATCTGTCCGAGTCTTTGTGTTGTGTCGGCCACAATAGAATTATATTATGCCTAATATATAATTATGAGACAAATGGTCATGATTGGACCCAGAACATATCCACTCAATAAAATTTTTGGATAAATACCTACAAGGAATATTTTAGAGAACATTTGTGTATTGGGGAGTTTTAAACATTTTATTCAACTTATTGGTTCTATGAGAAGCTACCGAAGGCATCAAATACGAACATATTTATTTTTGTTTTATCTATAGCAACTTTGATCTATAGTGTCTTCTATGAAATAAAAATTTGACTGTATTGGGCCCATCTGTTAAAATTTTAAAGCATTAGAGTTCTGGATTATACCCCAGAACTACTAAGAACTAAATTACTCTAAAAGTCATGTTTGGACATACATGGTTTTTAAAATTTCTGTGGGTGATTCTTATATACAGATAGGGCTGAGAACTACTGGCCTACGAGATAAACTTAAATACCATTGCAATGCAAGCCGTGATCTTCACAGTTTGGGTTAATTGATCTAGGCTACTCTCCCTAGCCCTTACATCTTCTCTCCTATGCTTTGAAGCAGTATTATACAACTTAGCCATTCTCCAAACACCAGTGTTTTTCCTCCTGATGTTTCATATACTATTTTTAAAAAACAGAATCTGACTTGGATGTCCTCTTTTGGGCTATGGTACAAAACCTAATCCAATGGTTCTCTGTTTCTCTGCATTCAAGTCCATCAAGGAGATAAGTTATATGAATTTTGTTTATACAAACATGTTTTACATATCTCTTATTGTCCCCATTTCCAATGTTGTTCCTCTCATAAGTATTGTTTGAGATGCTTGATTATACAGAACTTCCACAATTACTGCTAACATTTTAAATCCATCCACTTTACAACTCATGGAGTGATTTTTATTGATTAATTTAAACAGTATGAAACACATATGTGTCCTTATTAAGAGTTGAGTGCTGTGCAGAGTGGTGAAGAAATACATATAACAAAGGCTACTTAGTCTTTTGTTTTTTATTAAGATGATGTATCAGGAACCAGATATAACTTTCAGTGAGCTTTATTACTCTAAGTCAAGCTTGTCCAACCTGTGGCCCACGGTCTTCATGCAGCCCAGGATGGCTTTGTATGTGGCCCAACATGAATTCGTAAACTTTCTTAAAACATGATGAGGTTTTTTTTTTGCAACCCTTTTTTTAGCTCATCAGCTATCATTAGTGATAGCATATTTTGTGTGTGGCCCAATACAATTCTTCTTTCGATGTGGCCCAGGGAAGCCAAAAGATTGGACACCCCTACTCTAAGTTATTATCTTGAAAAAGGTTCTGGCTATGCTATAGTGAGGTGGAACTCATGCACAGCCTAGTAATAGAATGATAAATATGGTCTGATTTGTGCTGACCCCTCTTCCTCTGCTCTTGACAGTATGGTTCATTACCTTACTGGTAGATTCTTAGAATTGGGGAGATGGAGCTGACTGACAATCTGAGAAGACTAAAATGATGAGAGTTTACAGAACAGACACTATAGAAAAAATACTACACACAGGGAGAAATTCAGAGTTTAGCAAAAGGTCCATTTTGAGTTCTCAACTGAGCACTTCTTCAGGGCCAGGAATAATGTTTGCTTCCATCAGCCAGATGGGAAAAACTCATGATTCATGGGGCTTGAGGTAGAATGTATTTAAAGGTTTTGCTTTATTAGTAGGTGATAAATAGCTCTAGTCTGAGCATTCTGAGCACTACCTCTAATCTGCATAATATACTTTAAAAGCCATAACAAAAAAGATCAAACTATTTCTTAGTAATTTAAATTCATTTCAGAATGAGGCTCAATAATATTTATAAATACATCTACCACCAAACAAGGTAAAATTGATATTTTTTAACAACTAAGCAAAAATCACCAGGCATGAAAAAAAAACCAGGAACACACAACTCATAATGAAGAAAAAAATTAATCATTTGAAAACAAGTCAGAACTGACACAGATGTAATAATTCCCAGACATGGACATATTCAAAAAACTAGAAGATATGGAAAAAAAATGCTCAAATTGAGTTTCTAGAGACTGAAACTAAAATGTTTTATATGAAAACTGTACTAGATAGGTTTCCCAATAAACCAGTCACTGCAAAAGAACTATTAGAAAATTTGAAAATACATCAATAAAAACTATCCAAAGTGAAAAAAATAAGGGAAGGGGTAAGAAGGAGAACTAGGGGATTACAAGACATCTTTAGTTGGTCCAATATTTGTATAACTAGAGTCTCCAAAATGGAGGAGGTATTTTTTAAGAAATAATGGCTTAGCTTAAAATTTCAAATTTGAGGAAACTATAAAATCACATATATGAGAAGTTCTACAAACACCCAAGTACAAGGAATACAAAGAAAACTAAACCCTAAACCAAGACAAGTCATTATAAAATTATTTTAAGCAATGATCAAATAACAAATGATAAATACACCCAGGGACAAAAAAAACACCTACTATTTACAGAGCAAAAAAGAAAAAGCTCATATTAATTTTCTCTTTATAAAAAATTCAATTGAGAAAAACATGTGTAATAGAGCACCATCTATACATTATTGAAAAATAAAAAGCTATTGATCTAGAGTTTATACCTAGCAAAATGATCTTCCTAAAATAAAAGTAAAATTTAAAAAAGGAACATTTGACAAAACCAAACATAAATTTTTAATAAAAACTCACACCTAACTATGGATATATGAGAACTTCCTTAACCTGATGAAATACATCTAGAAAACCTGTGACTGATTTCATAGTGATAAAAGGCCTAATATCTTCCTGCTGAAACAATGATCAAGAAAAGGATGTATAGTCTCAACATTTCTACTTAATGGTGTACTGGAGGTTTTAGTCAATGCAATAAGGCAAGAAACAGAAATAAAATGCATATAAGTAGAAGAAAAAGAGGTAAAATTGTTTTTAATTATAGAAAATAGGACTAAATAAAAATTCAATGGAATTGACAAAAAAAAACCTTCTAGAACTAATAAGTGAATGTAAAAACTTGCAGGATACATGATCTATATACAAAACTATCAAGTGTATTTCTATATATTAGCAATAAAAAATCAATTTTAAAAAACAGTACTATGTATAATAGCATCAAAGATATGAAAAACTTATAAATCTGACAAAAGATTTGAAAGACCTATATGCTCAAAACTACAATGTATTGCTGAAAGAAATGAAAGCAGATTGAGTAATTAAAAATATATAGTGTACATAGGTCAGAAAACAATATTTTTATGTTAATTCTTCATGAATGGCTCTATACATTTGATGCAATCCTACTCAGATTTTTGGTCAACATTGAAAATCTAATTTTAAATGTAATATGGAAATTTAAAGAATCAAGTTAATTTTGAAATAGTATAAATTAGAGGAAGAATATTACTATATTTTAAGACATTATAAAGAGACAGTAATTAAGAGAATTTGTGTTGACATTAAGATAGATAAACTAATGGAACAGAAGAGTCCAGAAATAAAAGAGCAACTCATTTTTTGAGCCATTGCAAAACAAAAACAAAACAAAACAAACGAACAAAAATCAATGAGAAAATTTCTAATCTATACCACATGCTACATACATAAATTATCTATGTTATTAAAATCATAGACTTAAATGTGAAACATGAAACTATTGCATGTGTAGAATAAAAATTAGAAGTCCTTGTGACCTTGAGTTAGGCAAAGTTTTCTTAGGCACAAAAACAAAAGTATGATCCATAAAATTATAAACTGTTAAATTGTACTTTAGCAAAACAGAAAAATTGAATGTCTTTAAAAGATTATAAGAAAACTAGAGACAGATGGGGAGAAAATCATTTGCAAAAGAAAAAGAAAAATCTAATGAAGAACTTACACCAGAATATATATTTTTTAAAAAACTCTGAAAACACAAATAAAACAAATAACTTAATAAAAGTAAACAAAGTATTTGGATAAATACTTCACCAAGAAAAATATATGGAAGGCCAATAAGCATTTGAAAAAATGCTCAACATAATTCATCATTAGGAAAATTCAATTTTGTTCTACATTCCTATTGGAATAGTTAAAATTTAAAAGACTTGTGAATACATATGGATATTGTAAGTTGGTAAACTATATTGGAGAATAATTTCTTAAAATGTTAAGCATGCACCTACCTTATGATGCAGCAATTCTATTCCTTGGTATTTTTCTAAGGGAAATGAAAGCATATACCCATATAAATATTTTATATGAATGTTTATAACATCTCTACTTGTACTAGCCAAAAATCAGCAACAACCCTAATGTCAATCAACAAGATTGTGAGTAAAACTTTTGTGGCACATCCATAAAACTGAATACTAAATAGCAACAAAAATGAATGAACTATTGCTGGATGAGTCTAAAAATAATTATGCTGATTGAGAGAAACAAGACCAAAAATAAAATGCCATGTGATTTTATCTGCATAAAATTTTAGAAAATATAAAACACTCTAATGATGCACAGCAGACCAGTTGTTGACTGGACATGGAGGGGAACTGAGACTGTTAAAAAGAAGGTATTACAAATTGACATCAGGAATCTTCAAATGCAATCTTCATTGTCTTGGCTGTAGTGATGTTTTCATAGGCACTTATATATGTAAAAATTTATCAAATTGTACATTCTAAAGAAGTGTGGCTTATTACATGTAAGTTATACCTTACTAAAGCTGTTAGAAAATTTTTAAAAAGAAAATAAATCACCCTAATAATGAGCATGTCATTTAATGTCCACAGAGAATCAAGTAATACTTATATGCTTGGTTCAACAAGTGGCTCAGAGAATTAGCACTTAGTTCAGTGAAAGGCTTAAAGTATGGACGAATATCATCAAGGAAGTCTTTCTGAAACTGAATTTTAAAGGACACAAAACCGATGAATTCATGAGGGATGTGTTCTAATAAAAGAGTCTTCATGCACAGAGATATGAGAGATGAGAGAGTGTGGTATGCTCGCAAAACTACAAGTTAGGTCTGTCATCAATCAGTGAATGCTGTCTTTGATCCCCAGCCCAGTTTTTCTGTTAGTTATTAATACTACATTTGTTTTAAAACTGCATATTTTGAATCCCTAGATTTCCTTAGGGGCAAGTATGTGAGACTGTAGGGAGTGAAGTCTTCTCACATGTGTTTCAACGAGTGCAGGTCCCCTTAACTGTCCTATGTAATACGTGAAAAAGGAATTCATAGAGAAAAGAGGTCTACAATTAAAACAAAATCTCACTATTTTGGTTAGTATGAAATGCTCTCTATTTTTATTTTTAAAAATGCCTTTCTTGTTTCCATTGTTTTGCTTATTTCTCTCAATACCAGAGAATTGTTTGCCTACCGTGTGTACTATCCAACTTCATTAGTTTTAAAGCCATTGCATTGAAGTCTTCCTTGATTTCTGCAGCTTGAAACATTTCATCCTCTTAGGAAAACCCAGCCACTTTATTTAGAAATGCTGTGATGCCAGTACTGTGTCTGGGAATGCTATTGGCACTGTTATATATGCATATGTCATACATTTGATTTTCACGACATTGCTCTGAGGCAGGCAGCATCATCTCTACTACATGGATGAAAAGTTGGAGGCTCAGATTGCTTTTGCTTATATGACTTTCCAAAATTCACACAGCTGGTAAGAGACAGAACTAGGAATATAATCCAGGGCTTTTGACCCCCAGCCACATTTTAATTGCGTTTAATAACATTACTGCTATACTCCAAAATTATACCTGTCTGGTCCTATCCAGCACTTTTTTTTTACAGTATAGCATCTTTACTTTTATAATACTTTTTCAACCAGATCATACACTTCATTAAAGACAGTGATGACTTTTATCAGTTTATATGAGAGCTGTGCATAGGTGATCAATAAATGAGAAAGAAAAAATGGTGGGAGATAAAAGAAAGAGAATGAAGGAAGGCAGGAGTAAAGAACTGATAGAGCAGAGGTAGGAAAAGAGAATGAGCTCGTGAATGGTTAGTGTTATAGAAGAAATGCTTAGCATTAACAGTTTGCCTTTTCTGGGAATGTAATCTTGGCTAGACTTTGCTAAATGCTAAAGATGAATTACTGATAAGGATTATTGGGTGATCAACAAAACAGACGTATGGATCTGAATCTCATAATATATTTCCACAGTCCCTGTTTCATCTGCATTATATTGCTTGGAGTCATTGGAATGGAAATCTATTGTGCTTGCCCACTGAAATGTTTATTTATCCTGCTCCTCAGAGTAGCACCCCAGTTTGACAGAGGTAAGGAAGCATGGTATATTTGCAGTACCCCTCCTCTTTGGCTCTCAGTCCATGAAGCTTTAATTGAGATGTGTGGGTTCCTTCCGATAGGCCAATTAGAATCTTTCATGCCACAGGTCACTGTGACTGCCTCAGGAATGGCTCAAGCCAGTCAGTAACCATCAATTGAATATTACACATTACTGAGTTTCAGAGAAGGAGAACAAAGCCATTATTCCTCTTGATGCCAGATTTAAAGGCTCTAATTAATCTATATTTAAAGCTAGAACTGCCTCTGAAATTTAAATAAGTGATTTAATTATTAATTTATTTTTTGTTTCAAACCTGTTTGGTTTGGACCTTTTTTCTCATTGTTATCTTCAACGACAGTGTTATTAGTACAAAAACAAATTTAGTGTCTCACAAATATGCAGCTTCCTAAACCAATGTTAGTGTGGTGACTTGGCTTCTCCTGATTGCTCCTGGATAAACTGAACTTTAGGGGATAAATGTAGTTTACCCCTTACCTCGTGAACCGACTTACCTTATCATTACATGACTGCTGTTAAGGAGTGCTTACCTTACGCCAGGTAGCCTGCTATGCACTTAGTGTGTATTTTTCACTTACTCTTCATAATTATCTCATGAAGAAAATGATACTATATTTAATTTTAGAAAGGAGGTAACTGGGACCTGGAAAAATAAATCCGTTCTGTTACCAAGATAGAATTTGACCATCTTTTTGAATTCAAGAATCACTCTTTTGACACAATCAAATTATTCTGCTGTGTAAACAATAACTAAAAAACAAATTTTCTTTAACTTGTAAAAATACTTTTCTAGCATATAGAGGATATTGATGTTGGGGGATATTTTTGTTTGTTTATAATTTTAGAGAGACTAAAATAGATTTCTAAGATCTCATATGTTATTTTTTTGGGGGTGATTTTATTGGCATCTTTGACTTGTTCCCTGAACACAAAATAATATTTTTGTTGAAATAGCATGACAATATCAACCTTGAAATAGGCATTTAAAAACCTTTTCATTTCACCAAGCTTCCAGTGTAGCATGTGGATTTACAGTTATACTTTACTACAACAATTAAAATTCCTATAAATAACACTCTGCATGCTTAGCACTTTAATATTATTTTTTTGGTAGCATGAGGCATTCTGCATTTTTTCCCTCAATGCAGCCTTAATAAACCATAAATTCAATAAGATATACATGAAACTATTTGTACGTAGTATAAGAGCAGTCTTCAAAATGTTTGTGAATATATCTACTACTTGAAAAAAAGCGTAGATATTTAATTTGCATATATAGCATGTTAATTAACTCATAATTTTATGTAAATTTGTATGAACAAGAAATAACAAATAAAGCTGAAGAAGTCATCAGTATTTATTTTGAATAATAGAAATATGAAGGATTTTTTCTATTTTTTCAGGTGTTATATTATTTTATGAGAGTTTTAAAGATAATGTAATAAATTTTACTTTAAAATTTCATACCAATTATAATTTATAAAAACTCTAAATATTGTATTTAAATATTATCCTAAAATGTGAAGAAATAACTATTGTTTATCCCAAACTATTTATTTAGTTGTTCATTCAATTACTAGTTCACTAGTTTTTTATACATTTGTAAATATCTAACATATATTTGGCAACATTACAACGATTGGAATTATAACAGTGAAAAGATAAGAAAATCCTTGATCTCAAAAAGCAAAAGCAAGCATTGGCTAAGTGCTATAAAGTAGAGCAAGATAATGTGGTAGATAAACATTTTGAGAGGTGTCTTTAAAAGAATATGTGTCTGAATATTTGCAAAAATAAGGACGAAAGATGTGAACATAAAGATGTTCACTGAGTTGATCTTTATTTTCAATAAAAGTAACTAGGAAAAATTCTGATAAGTGAACGATTAAACTATTAACTATATAAATTAAAAAAAATTATGTAACATTAGATACATAATCATTACTAATATTTTAAGTCAATTCTTTTTTTGGGGGGTGGGTAGTTCCCTGGCTGGGAATTGAACCCAGGCTGCAGTGTTGGGAGTACCGAAGGTTAGCCACTACACCACCAGGGAACTCCTATAAGAAAATTCTTATGATCTGAAATGAAGAAGGTACAAAACAATTTGATGTAAATAGTTTGACTATAGCATTTTAAGTTTGTGTATAGAAAATATATAACTGTCAAGATGCAAAAAGTATACATTTGAATAGTTACATTAGGATTAAAATATTTTATTGTAAGTGTAACTTTATCTTTGCTTGCATTATTTTTGTCATAATGATATAGAGTTTAATTTTAAGAAAATTAATTAAAAATTCAAAAGAACTTTCCATCTCTATGATTTTGACTACTCTAGGTGCCTTATATAAATGGAATCATGCAGTATTTGTTTTTTGACTGGCTTATTTTGTTAGGCATAATGTCTTTAGGGTTCATGTTGTAGCATATGTCAGAATTTCCTTATTTTAATAGGCTACTTTTTGGAGCAGTTTTAGGTTCATGGCAAAACTGAGCAGAAGATACAGAAATTTTTCATGTATCTCCCACCCCCACATGTGCATAACCTCCCCTATTTTAAACATCTTGCACCAAAGTAGTACATTTGTTACAATTGATGAACTTGACCTTGACACACCATCACCTAGAGTCCATAGTTTCCATTAGGATTTACTCTTGGCATTGTACATTCTATGGATTTGAACAAACATAATGCCATGTGACCATCACTATAGTATCATACACAGTAGTTTCACTGCTCTAAAAATCCTTGGTGCTCTGCCTACTCATCCCTTCCGCCCTTCTAACTCCCAGGTAACCACTGATCTTTTTACCCCTATATTTTTGTATTTTCCAGGAGTCAAATTTATAGTCAGAAAGTAGAATAGAGGTTAACAGGGGCTACAGGGAAGAGCAAATGGGAAATTATTGTTTAATGGGTGCTGTGTTTCAGTTTGGAAAGATGAAAAATGTTCTGGAGAAGGATGGTGGTGATCATTACACAACAATGTGAATGAAATTAATGCCACTGAACTGTACCCTCACAGGTCATAATGGTAAATTTTATTATGTATAGCTTATCACAATTAAAAGTGATGTGAAAAAAATCCAAAAGTGCTACCTATTCATGACTAAATACAAATGTCTCATTAGAATTGCAAAACATAGGTGTAAGATTATAGGAATCTGATTGAAATGAAGACCATTATATATTGCAATAGAATTCTTCCTTTAAGTAAAAACAAAGATGTTGTCTTTGTATGTGCAATGAATATGCTTCTTGTTGGCAATATCTAGGAGGTGAGTTTTTATTCATTTCTCTTCTGACGCTATGACTGTTCTTCACATCATGAATAGTTTATCCTGAGCCTAGATGTGCTTTGGTCTAGTAGCTCATCACATCCTTTGATTGTTCAGGACATGCTTACATGTAAGGATTACTTATTGTGGAAGACAGCAGGTCTAGAAAAGGGAACTTCCAAATTCATTCTCTGTACAAAGTTGGTGAGGTAGAGAAGGAGAGGTAACAATGAAAACGGCTACACTTCTAGTTACTGTGTCTGCCACTGCTTCCTTGCTGGGTGTAAGATTGTGGATAGCTGTGATGTGACTGGTCATTACTTTTTATTCATTCGTATAATTTACATGCACATTCTGTGCTTTCCATATGCCAGGCCTGAGCTAGAAAATGTCTACCTAGTGATGAAAGGCAAGATCTATACCCTCAGTGAGCTTGAGTCAAGACAATTATATTCTTAGAGATGTGTATGAATTCCTTTCAGGGGAAGCATCCCTAAATGCTCCTAGAAAAGTCAAAGGCTTCACTTGGAAGTCCCAATGTTACCTAAGACTAGATTCCTGAGTAGGTGTTGATCACAGCCAGAAAGGGCCTGCAACTCCATTTTGATGGGTAGTCAAACATTGGCACAGAAAAATCAAAATGTGTCTTATTTTGTGTATCTAATTTGTGAATACATTTTCTACCATCTATTCATCTCTGGGCACAGTTGGGTTACTTAAGCTGGTCTACACATGCGTCTTTCAGCGTGCCCTTAAAAAGAGACTGAGCATCTATTTGAAAATCTTATTATTAAATAGATTTGTTCTGAGATTTATAATAGAAATAGTATTTAAAAGATTTTAGATCAACTCAAGGTTTTTTAAAAAATTAGACAATATAACAAAAGATTATATGGACATTTTTACTTATAATACCACCAATAATTCAGGTACAGGTAACTCCTTGGGTGACATTTAACAAGAGAATAGAAAACCAATTCTGGACTGTACAAGAAATTTAACTATACCAGTGGTATCCTTTCATTTTAGGTAAGAAGTCCTATTAATATACAAGTTATACAATAATATTTTCCTACCTTGCCATTCACATAATCCTAGAACAATTCTCTGAAATAGTTACTGCAAATTATATCAATTTAAAGATGAAGGGACACAGGTTCAGAAAAGGTAAGAACTAATCATGGGTATATCCAGGATTTCAACCCAAATCTATGGCTCTACGTCTACCAGTTTCACATAGCTGCCAGCTTCAAAGAATTCATAGCCTCACAGAGTAGAAAGCCACGTAATTCAAGGTTGACATGCTAATCTACAGTTATAAACGAACTAGCCTAGGAACGTAGATGACAGTGCTGTTGGAGCTAAGTAAGTGTCAGGAAAGGCCCCACAAAGGCGACATCTCAATTAAATCTTCAATCGTTAGCAGAACGTGGGAAAGTTCATGCAGTATTTTCTATGCAAGTGAACGCTAGAGTTAGCATCCATTTGTTGTAGTATCTTGGAATATACCAGTATCATTTTGCTTCAAAAGCACTTGTAAGTGTCTTCCCTTTGTCCACAGCCACAGTATTACACCAGGTCAGTACACCACCCATGTGGTATTACTCTAGTGGGCACTCTTCACATAGAATATGGCATGAGAGATACCTCCTGGAGTAGCACTCTTCTCTTTGATCTCTTTTCTGGCCTGTCTTACAGCTCTCTTTATTCTGCTTCCTTTGTTACTCTTTTGCATATACTCTCACCTACTGCCAAGACAGAAAAATGGAAGGACGTTACATATTTATATGTGATCAGCAGGGTGTTTGTTATGAATTAGAATAATTCCACAACAAAATTGAAAGCATATAGTAAAAGTTACTTATAATCCACCAGTCTTTAATTTTTTACATATTATCATACTCAGTGCTAATTAATATTTTCATAATCTTACTCCATAGTTCAGAGGTAAGTTTGTGTTCGTGTGCATATACATTAATTGTCCAACCTCATATATGTGTGTGTGTATAATATATGTATAAAAGTTCAGACAATTAATTTCATGAACTCATCCTAGGAAAAGTGCTGCATACCTCATTTCTGAATATCACTATGGTCCCCTTTGAAGTACCCCCCTTGGGAAGCTATGGACTGATGCCAGCACCTAGTCCACCCTTCAACACAATTTTCAAACTGTTTCTGGAATAGTCATCAGAGATGTTGTTGTCCCCAAAATCTGACAATTAAGTTTGCAGACTTGCCACTGTGTGCATATATTGGCAGCACTGTACAAACAACTTGGTACACACACACACACACACACACACACACACAAGCTGTTCAGAAAGTACCCAGCCATGCAATATGAGAAATAGAGGCATTCATGGCTGGTTTTTATCTGGACAGTCCACATATATAATTTTATATAGAAGGCGTAGGAATGGAAAAGAAAGAAATGATGTAGCAAGCTACAGTTGTTTAAAATATATTAACTTCATTAAATTGCTGTCTCAACATTGCAGATATATGTACCTCGAATCCTAGTTCTGCATGTCATCCATCCAATATGTGAATTCTCCTGGAGCCATAGTTTTCATGTCTTTAAAATGAGCATAATCATAACATAATTCATTGTGTGGATTATAAATTCTACATCTAAAGTGAGTAGCATTATAGGAGGCACTCAATAAACAATATTTTTGTTATATTTGGCAATAATAGCACAAAAACAATCATAATGTCTGCCTACTTTCTGCTCAGAGTCCTTTGCTTGCAGGATAGTCTTTAGAGATGGGGTTCTGGTTCCAATTCATACCTCTCCCCATCCTGGTTTGCTCAGGCAGAGCATTGATGAGCTTAGAGGCCCTCCCCGGATTTGTCTTTCTTGTATGCTGAGTTACACCCACTCACCTGTTAATCACCACCATCATGCCTTTGACCGCCACCCCTGCCCTTGCTATTTCCCTGCAATCGTGCCTGAGAGGCAGCTCGTAGTTGATAGAGAAGGTGACTGCCCTGAATAGAGACCTCTATAATTGCTTGCTACTGCTGTTGATTTATTCTGACTTTTTCATTTTGAAGTGTGAGCTATCCCGGGAAAATTGAGATAAGCCACTGTTACCTTTATTTGGTCCTTTAGAAAACCGTGGTGTTTGAAGAGGAAAGCCACCACAGTGACCCAAACCCATCGGGCAGGTGAAGAGAAAATAGAAGTGATTTGTCAATGCTAAAATCTCCATTTGGGAGAAAGGTCTCAAGAGATTCAACAAAGGTCATTTGGGAGACTATCTCTGTTTGTCTTCATGAACATTTCATAGAGGGACCAACATTGGGTGTTAATCACATACCCTGTCCAGACGAAATTGGAGTGGACAACGGAAGTGGGGGGCGCGGAGAAGTGTGAACGATGTGGTCTGGGAGAAGAAAAGACATATTAAGCTTAATTTAACTGAAAGCTCAGGGCTGTTGAATATTATTACTCAGAAGGACAGGGTACAAAACATGATTTTTCCTTACTGTTTTCTCCTCCTTAGCTACTTTATCTTTGTTTCCTTTTAGTTGTTTTCATTGAGGTTTCGTCCAGGTTAGGTCCACGACTGCTGATGATGAAGCATTACTCTTGGCATCCTTGGTTTTCAACTTCCCTGAGCCGGGTCTGGGAATAAAAAGATGTAGTAATAGGCAAGCAGGTATAATTCTTGTGCAAAATCTCCTTTCTTATGTCACATCATCCTCTCAAGATGACATACCTTTCCCCTACATAGATCCAGTGTAAGTAAATCCATCAAAAATAAATTTCATCACAACAATAAAAGAAAAAAACCCTTTCTCAAGGACCTAGTGCCATCTTGAGGTGAAAATTAAAATAAATGCATATCTTTCAGAGTGACAGTCTAAATACAGTCATTCATGCTAATCATGAGTTGATGAGGATGCAGGAGATAATGATTAAAGATTTTGCCTGTATCTCTAGGCTCAGCTTTGTGTTGCCTATTGTCAGTCCCACTTGAGATTACTTATGTCCACATTGCCTTCTTTGTCTGAGGTATTTTTTAAAATTATTTTTATTTCCCTCTATCTGATAAATTCACCTCATACCCCCTATAGATAATAAACTTCTTAGAACTGACTCAAGTATCTCTTTACATACATATTAACTACCAACAAGTATCAAAGCAGTTACAATTCTCAAAGTGCAAACCATCAAATTTGTTGCTCCCTGTTTGATACTTAGGTAGAGGAAAATGGTAATAACTTCTATATGTATATCAGGAAACTGCTTTTCTGAAAGGCTATGGGTTGCTTGTGGAGCCCAGACAGAAACATGGGTCTCCTATGGTCTTTACCACATTGCCGAGCCCCCTCCTGCTGGGTCATGCTACCCATGTGCTCACAAGCTTTGCTCCTGAAATAAACACCAGAGAGAGTCAAAGTGCCATTCAGGCTGACCAGGCTTGCCCAAAGTCTTTGGCCCATGTGTGTTAGTCTTATTATAGCTTTTGAGGCCAATGTTTACTAAAGAATAAACTAGCCCAGGTGTTCCATAGAGTTCTCAGCCTTTAAAGAGAATAATAATTGCCTAAAGAGCTTACGTATACAATTTCCAGGGTCCCATGACCAGAGTTTCTGATTCAACATCTTGAGGTAGAGCTTACAAATGTTCATTTCTAATAAGCTCCCAGATGATGCTGATCCTGCTGGTATGAGGACCACACATATGGAGTCCCACCAGAGCTTTTGAGGAGCAATATGGAGCCGTTCCAGTTGTCCCTACTCAGAGTCACACACAAGGAAGGTACAACAAGAGACACAATTCACTCTAGGACTCTGCTACTCAAAATGTGGTGCTGGATCACATGTGGGAAAATTTTAGAAAGACAGAGTCTCAGGCCCAACACCGGACACGAATCCAAATCTGCATTTAAACAAAATCTCTAGGTAATTCATATACATGTTAAAGTGTGAGATGCACTATTCTAGCACGGACTAGCCTCCCCACATGTTCAGCTGCAGTTATTTTCCCTCTCCTTTTTTCTGTACCACAGCAGATGGACCCTGTCTTTTTTTATTTGAGAAACTACATCCCTGAATGGGTAGTGGTGCTTTATGGTTCAAATTTACTCTTGCAATAAGGGTAGAAAAGAACTTTAAAACATGTTTTTCAAAACAAATCCCATGTAATTCTATTCATTAAGATACCATCATATCTCAGAATTGACTCAAATATCTCTTTACATATCTATCAACTACTAACAATTACCCAGGTGGTTAGAATTCTCCAAGTGCAATAATATGCAGCTTTGAATTTGTTGCTCCCCAGTGGTCTGAAAATTAGGCAAAGAAAAATGGCAATCATTGCCATTTGTATACCAGGAAACCGCTTTTCTGAGAGGCTACAGGGTATAAATACATAGAGACTAAGTCTCTATGTGACATATGAAATCTCAGTTTTAAGTAAAAGAAATACAAACATCTTACACAAAAAAGAAAACTGACTAGAAGAATAATGAGGTATCTCTGAAACACATGGGAAAAGCTAGACCTGTGGGATGTATGAAGTCAGTGATTCAAATATGTACAGGATAGTCAATCTTTGCATTCCTCTGCCTGTCTACTTCAGGCTCAGAGACACTACTTACACATCTTCCAACTTCATCATTGTGGAGGGCTTGAAACTCTTCCCTTAGTTCCAGACAAAAAATTCTTAAAGAGGGATTTCAATTGCCCTCACTTGAGCCTTATTTCCATATTGGGCCAATCACCTCTGAGACAGGGCACCTTGATCACTAGTCTCTACAGAGCCATATAAATAAAAATTCAGAGGGGTCAGGAGAGAAAAAAATGTGAGAAAAGTCTTTATATCTCACTGCATGCTATCACGACTTCTCAGTGGCTTAACAGGGCTTATTTCTTTTTCACCACACCATCCATTGGGTGTTTGGTAGGTAGCCTTCTACACAATGGCACCTCTGAACAAGTCACTGCATTTATTGAATGAGAGAAAGTGCAGAAGAGCTCTTGAGAGTTTTTAGAGGTCAAGCCTGGAAGTGGTAAACACTTCATCCACGTTTAACTATTGAGAGCATCGGACTATATCTAAATGTAAACTGTGGGCCCAGAGAGAAAAGGAGAAATGGAATCAGGATTGATGAACTGATCACATTTTCTCTGCTATTTATATAATTGCAAATCCATAAGAATACTGTACTTTCAATTTAAAATTCCAATGGACCTTGTTAAAAGATAAACTGAGACATATTAAAAATACAAAGAGTTTATTTGCACAAAAATCAATTTGAATCAGGCAGCAGCAAACCAGAAGTGTTTAGAACCACTCCATTGACAGGAGGCAGGGGAAAGACTTATACAGGGTAGAGGCAACAACAGAACAAGGGCATTGTTTGATTGGCTGTAGCTTTAAGTGGTTGCATCATTGGAAGCCTGATTGGCTGTTTGTGATTGGTTGTCTTTCCATTTCAATTTTTTAACCTTGAGGCATTACACGCTTAGGTTTTGGTTTGATTATGTAATCAACTAGGCATTAAAGTCACCTCAGTCTAATGGCCTCCTTCTTTGATTAATTTAATAACCTTGGTGTTCACCTGACTTTGCCACAAGGGTCTCCTTAGATATGTATAACCTTATTAAATCAGCTATTAGGGAAACCATTTAATTTATCATTTATTTCTTTATTGGTTTTCATTGATTGGCCCTATGAAGTATTATCATTCTCTACTCTGAAGGTGCTTTTGAATTCCATTACATTTTCCCCTTTCTTTCTCACCCAGGGTGATGACTTTGAGAGACTGTAAGTTATATTCTTCCTGACTTCCAAATTCTGCTATTTTTACCTGAAAGTTTTGAAAACTATTTTTAGAGAATATTTAAATGTTAGGCATTTTGAAAGCAATTTACTATTAGCAAAACAATACCAAGTTTTGTAAGAAATTTACCGTTTAAATCAATTCGTTGTTCAATAAATATTTACTAAATAAACACTTACTATGAGCCAAGTAGTGTTTTAGGTATAAGAGCAGTGAACAGCAGTTTTGCTTCATGGATCCTACATTAGGTGTAGAAATAGACAGGCAATAAATAAATATGTATTAATACTATTAATAAAAATGATAGATCATAATTAATCCTATGCAGGGAATTAAAATAAGGATATGATAAAGTGATTAGATTGTGCACTTAAGGGAGAGAGCTCTCCTAAGAGATAAACTGAGATCTAAATGACAAAATATACACAGATGTCAAGATTGGGGAAGAACCTTCCAGATGGACTGTCCAGCCTGAAGTTTCTAAGGTGAACCTCCTCTTTTATTTCTTTATCTTCATAGATGCTCCTCTCACAGCTCCCTTGAATTTTCTATTATACTAGACTTACAGTCTTTGCGTAGAAACATGATTAATCTTATCCCTCTTGTTTACCCAGCTGAGGAATCAGGATTCACATGAGCAGCTGTGTGACAGAAATTTTCAACAACAAATATTTATTGAAACTTTAATAATAATAGCAACCAATTGTTGAGAATTTACTATATGCCAAGGATCATGCTTGGTGCTAGAGATACAAAGATATATGACAGAGTTCCTTTTTGAAAGAGTTTACAGTCTATTGGGGGTGACAAGCATGACACAAATACATGACATTCTTGTGTGGTAAGTACAAAAGTGTGAGTCTGTACCAGACAGAGGTAGCATAGATAAAGAAGTGACTTATATCCAGGGATGGTGGTGACGGTGGAGATCTCTAAATAAACCAGGCTTTGATTGGCTATGGCAGAAGGATTAAGGAGATAGAAGAGAGACTAGGGGAGCAGGATTTCTGCAACGTGGAGACAGTGCCTCAGTCACTTACTTGATAATTAATTAGGTTTAATCCTCCAAATTATACTAAAAGTGAGAGTGTATATTATATATGTATGTAGCATAGAAATTTAAGCTTGCAAAACCTTTTATTAGTCATCAGACCCAAGAGATACTGCTTACATTGCTTAGAAGAGCTCAAGACGTTGCAGGAAGTCAGAGTTTTCTTCCATCAGACAGCATGCTACATATTCACAGCAATGCATAATTCTCAATCCACATTAGCAGACATGATTTAAGGCAAATTTTGCATTAGCAGAGACTGGGGATGACAAAAATATTTAAACAGTTATTTTCTTTTTAACTATGCTTGTTTCCACTTTATTTGCACTTCAACTCTGCTATTTAAAGGTGCCATTCAATGGAATGCAGAACACTTATTCGGAAGAAAAAATAAATTTTTTCTGTCTCTTCCCATTTATAGACTTAGTCATTAATGTATGGCCAAATTGTGTTTCCTTCCAGAAAAAAAAAAGATGAACATTAACTACGAGTCCTAGAAATTCTGTGAAAGTTTGAGGCATTCACTTAAAAATGTCAGTACCAAACATCTGCCTGTACATATAGGAACTCAAAATGCTCTTATTTACTCTAAGTAATTATGTGAAAACTCAGTAAAGTTCAATGTTTTAGCAGAAAGCTACTAAGTCTCAGAACCTCATTATGTGGTGACTTATCCAAAGAATGATTTTGTCAAAAAAGAACTTGTTTGAGGATATTCAGGGCTACTCTTTGCAGCCATATGAAATATGATTTTATGTCATATTTAAATGTGACATAAAATTTCATTTAGCATTATATTTAAGCTAGTATTGTGCAGAGAATCGTATCATTTTTGCCTTCCTTTGGCACCTGAGAATTTAAATGTTTTAACTAATTTGGGTACACATTAATTTATCTCTAGATTTTGTGCATTTTTCATTCACAAAGAATTTCAGAAATGGGCTCTATTCTTAAGGTGCTAACTAGCTATGAAAAAAGAAATAGACAAAAGCAAATAATATATGCATTTTTAAAATGAAGAATGTAAGAGTCTTCTGTAATTAAGGAAACAAACAAGCATTTACCAATTACATACTGTGTATACAAAATGATCCTTTGGCTCACTGTTGTTAAACGCACCTTTGGGTTGTCTGCATATCTCAGAACCATAGTAAATGTAGCACATTTTCCAGCAAAAACAAAGCCAGTTCTTGTAGAGATAGATAATTGGGGCCAAAGAGTCCATAAGCTATTAACAGTTCTATTGTTTAATCACATCTCTGCATTACAGAGAATTAACGGAATATGGATGTTAGTAATTAAAACGACAAATATTACATAATCAGCATTGTTTTTATATCTGTTTAAATTTGTTTAAACTCGTGTGAAATACCTTTTTTTTTCCTTCTTCCTTGACCTTGTGCCTCTTAAGAAATCTAATGGATTTTAATAAAACATAGGGTTGTAATATTACTGAATTTGTGGATTCAGCTGCTGTGCATTTCTTCCCTTGGTAGGGCTTATTAACCTGTAAGTGTATATTCTGCACATTTGTTTTGAGAGATGCTAAATGAGTCAATATTGCATCAATAATTCAAGGAATAATTTAGCAGCATAATTGTATTTTATTGCATTAATGTATTCAGCTACTTTAGACTAAAGCATCTCTGTTATGATATAACAATGTGATAGGGCTCTTCTTCATACAAGGTTCTGTAATTATTATTATTTTGAACTCACCAGACATATAGCAAATATGGAGAAAAAGAGCACTGCAGAAAGAATGTCCCGACCATATGGTGGCTTAAAAATTTTTTAAAAATTAAAAAAATAATGAGACCTTTTATCCCTTTTTACATAGCATAGATTCCATTCTGATTGAAATACATGTATTTCCATTTGCCAGGCCTATACTTAATTCTGAGCCCTTGCCACTGTAGTTGAAGTTGTGACCTCAATAGCCTACAGCAAATGTGAAATCACTGCCATAACAAAATTACAAACATAGGTGAGCGATATCCAATTTTCAAGGTGCTTTTGCATCCATTATCTCCTTGGCTTTTTGCAGTAATCTTATGCTTCGGATGGTATGGCTCATTCCAATTTAGAGATGAGGATGGTGAAGCTCAGAGATGTTGTTCTTCTTGCCCTAAATTACAAGCCAGCGAATAGAAGGCCAAAGTTTAAGCAAAGAGCTTCTGGCTTTATATACTTGTATTCTTATGCTTATACCTTGTCCAAGTTGGTATTCTGTGTTCAAGCTGGCTCTATTTACAGAATACATTTTGGCTTTTGGCTTTTTAAAACTATTTGATAAAGGAGCTGTGAAAATCCTATGGAATATTCCCATTTTGTAAAGGGCAAATGAGTTCGTGAAGCTTTTACCTAAACTATTTTGATGAGGCAATTCATTTCATAGTGCTGGGTTACCTTTTTTTCTTCTTAGTGAAAATATAGTCCCATCTAAGGCATACTATATTTCCTCAAATCTCTTCCTTCAATGAGATATCTATATAACAAGGGTGGGTCTGAATATTATACTTATAAGCTTGATATCAGTTTTTTTCTACATTAGCATTTTCCTTTTCATTCAATGCACTTGTCTTAATTTTTCTTGCCTCTTCAGCTAAAGGAATTATTCAAAATATCAAAGTATTAATTGAGCATGAGATATATGAGGGCTATCTGTAAAGTATCCAGTCATGTAATATGAAAAGTAGCGGAATCAATGGCTAGATTTTTTCTGGACAGGCTTTGTATACCAAAGGCTCAGGATTTTGGTCAGTCTGACAAGTAGTGTGCCTCAAATGACTTGTTTGCTCAAATGTATTTTAGAAAAATTAATGAACATTCACAAAGCCTTTATCAGAGCTTAAGACATAAATGTCATATATTATCTTATAATAGGGTTGCAATAATATTAATATTCACTCTAAAAAGTTACACTGGGCATGCCATAAATGAGACAGGTTTGGGGTAACATAAAGAGTTAAAAAATACAATTTATACTAAAACACAAGGTTTATAGTTCTCTTTCATTTGGATGCACCATAAATTCTTACTCATTGAGTGTGTGTGTAGTAGATGCCTGTTATGTTTGAGACACAGTAGTAAATGAGGTAAATGTGATCCCTGCTTTAATGAACTTAAAATCTACCAGTGAATGATTTAACAAACATGTCAATAGTCAGAGATCTCACACATAAAATATAGTTACTCTTTACTTATTCTGATACCTTAAGAATTTGATAGTCAAACAGAGTTCATACATATCATTACCAATGTAAGCTGTGGGCAGGCTACGGTCCCTTTCTCAGGAGTTGTGCTTTGCCTTATCTTTCTGATCTTTGCAATAAACCTAGGACATGTAAGAACTAACTTGTTTGTATGTACCACAGTTTCTTTATCTGGTCATCTATGGAAGCACACTTCGGTTGTTTCCATGACTTGGCCAATGTGAACAGTGCTGCTATAAACTTTGAGGTACGTATATCTTTGCTGATTAAGGTTTTCAAATTTGGGGGGTAGATATCCAGAGGGAGATGACTGGGTAATATGCACAATGTAATATTACTCAGCCATAAGAAAAGATGAATTACTGCCATTTACAACAACATAGATGAACCTTTAGATCATCATGCTGAGCAAAATAAGCCAGACAGAAAGAAAAACCAAGAACCATATTACTTCATTCATATGTGGAATATAAAACTGAAAGCAACAACAACAACAGGAAAAAACTCATGGACAGAGTCAATATTTTACTGGTTACCTGAGGGTCAATGGGGAGGGGTTTCGGGGAGGAGGGTAGAGGCATCAAATATATGGTGACCGAAGGATAATTGACTTTTGTTGGTGAACACAGAACACAACACATAGATGATGTATTGTATACCTGGAACCTATGTAATTTTTACTAACCAATGTCACTCCAATAAATTTAACAAAAATATAAAGAAAGAAAGAACTTGTTTATTTCTTGTCCTGTTGTTTTGTTATATTTTACAGTTTAGAAATATGTGAATTTCCCAATGTACATATTAATTTTTCTTACTTCTTGAAAGCAGTGAGAAAATTTATGTTTTCAGAAAGGCAATATTTACATTGGCATATATTTATAATAACTAACATAATGTTCAAAAACAAGGTGTGTGGTTTTGACCTATCCTATAGTATTTACATAATGAGTTAAGTTATATAAAAATATGATGTGAAACTATAAAATCTTTCAGAACACAGTTTAGGTCTTGATCATTTTAATCTTCCTGATTTAGCAAAGTCTTAAGTAGATACTCATGTATTTGATAAATAAATTTAGAAGAATGTGTTCACAGTAGAAAGCAAAAAAAGTGGAATTAAAGTTATTTTTAACTGTTATGGTCTTACTTTGGCGATAAAGCTTAGAAGTGCCAACTTATGGGTGAAAATTGAGTTTCTACCCATGGATATAAAAAAATCTATAGTTTTTCTAACATACAAAGTAACTTAATTTAAAGTACTGGACAGAATTTCTATTCCCTTATTCCCTGTAGTGAATGCTATGATCAGTTGCCCAGGTCCCCTCTTAAGAACTGAGGCGTTTATTGAAACATTAGCCCACCTTCATAGTTAATGGGCTTCCAGGAGCACTGGGTGCTAAAAATCTCACATCTAAGTCCTTCTCCGGGAAATGCCTTCAGTTGAAATGAGTTGTCTTAACTAAGGTGATGTCATTTTCCGGAGGAAGTGACAACAACTGGTTGATATGGGAAATACAAAAGTCTGACTTCCTTGCCTTAATTCAAGATAACTTTGAAGGCTATTCTGACTCAAGAGTTCCCATGGGATATGCTCAGGACTCTTGTTACAACATCTCAGTTCAACTTCTTGCTTCTGCCCAACTTGCTACTGCAACTCCCATTCATTCGTATCTCCTGAAACACTCTCCAATAAACACAAATACCTGCCTAATAGTCATTTCCTGGAACACGTAATTTAGAATCATTGCTACTTGAAATGGTCCTAGAAATCAGACTCTAAAATGGGATGTTTGCATTGGTCACCCTGCAGGCAGCTGGCCGTGCAATGATGGAGTGCTTATAGCCTCTGGCATTGTTAAAACTCTCTGGTGCTGAATTGGGATGGGGTATGATTAAAGGTAATGCATTAACTGGTACAATAACTTGGACCTCTGGAAGGTGTGAGGGCGTAACAGTTATAAAGACTACGCAATTGCATGGCTCTTGCTGGGTGTTGTTGATAGATTTGAAAAGATAATGAAAGACTAGAGATTTTTAATCACCAACTAAAGACAAACTAAAACCAGAGGGCCTCCTCAGCAGCATATAAAGACTCTCCTGCACTTGGAGGGCAGAAAAAGTTGAAGATCATGCCCAGGACTTGATCATATGGGTCATAGAGAAGTAAGAATAATTAAATTCTCAAACCCAGCAAGTCTGCTATACCCAGGTCAGGACCTTGAAGAGGGAGAAGTGAGATTCTGAAATTTAGATTGAGAACATCTGGGTTAATGCACTTGAAAACTTAAAATTCCCATATTCCAGTGAAACTTCTGGGCCTGAAGAAGTGACCCAACCCTTTCTCTCAGAGGCTAGTGCTCTCTCTCATTGCTTGAAGTTAATGTGGAGATCTCTACCTTGCAGAAAAATAAGCACTCTCTTCAGTATTTTACCTCTACCTCCCCTCTCAGCTACCAAACCAACAAACAGCTAGGATCAAATTGCAATATAATCTGACTAGAAAGGTGCTGCTTCTATGGAAAGAAAGTCATTATATATCTGATGAGTCCAAATGTCTGACTCCCTTGCAGGAACTAGGAAACTATGCGTTCTAGTAGGAACAGAAGTCTCTATAGATGCTGAAATCTCTATAGAAATATTATATCAAGGGAGGGAGGACATATTAGTTTAGATAAGAAAACACTTATCTACAAATATTTATGAATATAGAAGTATTCTCCCACTATACAGGATTTAACACTTTGGGAAGGACTCTTGGAGATCATCATTGGTCTAGGAATCTATGAATGCTCTTGGGAACTTGGAGAAAAGACTGGTGAGGTAGAAATACCAGAAAGACCACAAAATGTGGTGGAAAAAATGATCAAATGGCTCTGAGCCATGGGCACACTAGGGTGAATAGAGTACATAAGGCCAGAAGATAGTAAAGGAGGGCCTAGAGGACGATCCATTTACCAAAGAAATGAGGAATGCATTCATAAATGAGGAAGCAGCAACACTGGGAAGCTCATTGGTGCCTCTCCTGTCCTGTAGGGTAAATGAGGAGAAATTCTATCACAGACCTGGATTTTCCTATTGTAATGGAGATAATAGGGTCCTCAAAGAATAGAGGTCAGGTGACGGCTCTTAATTGAAAGCATGTAGGCATAATTATCTCATGTTACATCTGTGGCTTCTTGGGAAGTTGGGAGTTGTCTCTTGTGACCAGATCACAGGTGGGGCATCTCAATATGTGAGTGCAAGCCAAAAAAATGGACTGTTGCTACACTCTAGCAACAATCAATGGTGGCCCTGAAATATAGTAAATGTCCTTATAGGAAGAGCTGCTGCGATATACCTGGTTGTTTACTTTATTTGGAAGAACTAGTGATACAAGGTAAGAACACATATGGAAACTTGAGTGACATAAAATGGTTTTATTGGTTGTTCGGGTGCTTGGAAGAAAACGGAGGGATAAAAACAAAAAGTTCTAAAGGTATTAATAGATTCTAGGTAAAGATACTAACAAGAATCCTAGAGAAATTATTTCCATTTGGGATGAATTTACCATAGACAGTGGATCTAAGCAGAAAAACAAGTGGATTGCTGTGGACACTGTGATCTACAAACCCAGATCCCACTTTAGGGGTAAGACACCCATGCCCTCATCTTTCTGGATGGTTGCTGGTTTACGGCTAGTAGTCTGGGAATTCCTGTTTGCTGAAGGTGATGCTTTGCCCAAATTCTTCAATTGTTCCTGCAGACAGACTGCCTCTAATGACCTGTCAATGTGAGATTTATAAACACCCAGGCTCCCTTTTATTCAGGTCAAATCTGAACATCCAGACCATCTCCCAAGCTCTTTTATGATCAGCTGAAGCCTCTGTTGCAAGTGCGTCACAGTTTAATTCCTTCCACTGTGAAGTTCTGTTTTCCTCCACCCCTTCACAAATACACCGTATTTTGTCATGTATAATGTGCATTTTTTTTGCCCAAATTTGTGAGAGACAAATAAGGATGTCCATTATATATGCATAGTACTAATTCTGTATCTATATAAAAGTTTTTTTAATGTATGCTTATGAGTTAAAAGTATAACTCTAGAAATCAATAACCATATTGGTATGTAAAATAATATCCTGGAACATAATGTTTTTTATAAAAAATTTTATACATAAAATTTCTTGTAACTTGTATCTGTTCTTATGTTTTATAATTATTTGTTACACAAAATTTCTTGTATCATAATATGTTAAAAAATAAATGCTAAAATTCCTTTATAATACAAGTACCTAAATATAAACAAACAAAAATCTGAATTAAAAAATTAAAATGAAAGATTTTTTTCCTGAGAGTTTGGGCCAAAAATGTATGTGCGCATTATACACAGGAATGAATTATACCTGGCAAAATATGCTAATTTTTAAGAGTACATCCCAGTAATCCTAAAGCATGAAAATCTCAGTACCTCAGAGCCTATTTCCTGGAGATGACTGAAGACTTTTTTATTTTTAATTGCTCTTATCAATTTATTTAGTATGTGTGATTGTGAGAATAATGACTCCTCCTCTCATTTGCGGGCATCCTAATCCCCAGAACCTGTAAATATGTGATCTTACATGGCAAAAGAGACTTTGCACAAGTTAAGAATCTTGAAATAGAAAGATTAACCTGGATTATCTAGGTGGACTCAATGTAATCACAAAGGTCCTTATAATAAGGAGCCAAGAAGGTTGAAGGAAGGATTTGAGATAATAATAGAAGCAGACTTTGGAGTGATAAGCTTCAGAAATGGGGAAATGGCCACTAGCCAAGGAATGCAGGGAGCTTCTAGAAGCTAGAGAAGATAAAACACATTCTCCTCTGAAACCTCCAGAATGAACACAACCCTGCTAAAACCTTGACTTTAAATTTATGACCTCCAGATATTTAATAGAATAAATTTGTATTGTATTAAACCACTAAGTATATGGTAATTTATTACTGCAGTTATTGTAAACACACAATATGGTAGAATGTTTTGCTCTGAAATTCATTGTACATGTCTATATTGGTTAATTATATTCATAGTAATTCTTTGGTCAAATTAAAGAAAATACATATTAGAAATTAAGTGTATTTTTCTCCACTCCAAGGTATGAACTGCTTAACAAAAACCAAACCACAGGGTATTACTTAAGTATTATATTCAATGATACTATTTTCAAATAATTAAGTGTTATACATTGTATTTTATATTTAGTTTGTAAAATCTGCAATATTTTCCAGTTATGACTATTTGGAAAAACTGAGGTCAGAACAATCAAAACAGTTAGCTTTGTTATACCAAGGAAATCTGGCAAAACAGGCAGACAGATTTTAGTTCCAATCTAGAATCAGCTCTGTGATCTCACCAGTGTGAGTCGTTTTTCTCATCTCTATACAGAAAAATAAACTAAAATTAATAACACATGATCAAAGCTGGTGTTTTTCAGTGCTTAATTCCAGAAATCACATTAATCACTTTGCATATATTACCTAATCTACACCCGTGAATAGCAGATGGAAACATGAGGGCTGTCTGGAGAAATCCACCCATAAATGCCTCTATTTTTCATTTTACACAGCTGGATACTTCCCAGACAGCCCTCATACATGGTTTTCCAGGATTGATTTTGGACTAAATAAATATTGTATATCAAGCACAATATTTGACACCCAGTTGTGTTTGATTACTGGAAATTCCTATATCTGTCCATATTCCCACATCAAGAAAAATGGGAAATTTTACTAAGAGAAGGAAGCAAAGCAGTACTTTGGTCTAAAAAGAAAAAGTGAAAGATCAGTTGATACTTGGCCTTGAGGGTGATCATAGGAGACCACTTATCCCCTATGAAGATAAAGATGATCATAATCCAGCCTAGGAGAGTATTTTCTTTCCATATCAACCACCAACTACCTCTATTGAAGATACTGAACCAAGAACACTTTTGTCTTTAATATATATGACTACCTCTTTAAATGCATGTTTTCAATGCAAATTCTTTGCCTTTTCTATTGAACAAAGAGTAGCATTTTAGAAAATAGTTTTTCATAAATGCTGCTCACATTATTTACAGACCTTCTTGTTTGTTTTTCTCTTTTTTCTCCATTGCTAGTATTTATTGAAATTTGTTTTGGCTTTAAAAACATCACTGATAAATACATACCGTGCTTAAATCTATATATCTCTTTGATTACCCTCACTGCTTTATTTTATTTAAAAAAAAGATATATTTTTTAATTACAAAGCCATATTACATTGAAACAATGCCAAGTGTCAGGAGGATGATGGAGCTATTAAGCTATTTAAAGATTATTTCAAGTCTAGTTTTAGTTATACAAAGTATAGTTTAGCACAGTGGAAAAATAACAGATTTTGGAGTTAGGTAGACATAGAAACTGGCACCCTGTTATCAAAAAGATTAAGCACTTAACTAAGCAGAGACAAAAGTTCAGATTGTGCAACACCAAAAACACTAAATCACGGAGGTTTGTGTACGGCTTCCCTTCCCACAGCAACTTCTCTGCGGGATTCCAGGCCTTCCCCAGTCCTCATCACTGTAAAGTTTGATGCTTCTGACTTAGGCCTAGGTAGACCATGAAGTTAATCATTCATCAAAAAACAATACAAGAGAAATTCAGAATTTTTGTTTTTTCGTTGTTGTTTTATGGTAATGTGGGTTTTAGGGGCAAATAGGAATGATAAGTTTGATTTTAGAAGGTTAAGTTTGCCATTGAGGAAAACAAGACAAGGATGTTTAGAATAGGGGATGTCGGAGAAGAAATAAATAGTTCGTGGGTAGAGTCTGTGTCTTATGCTGGATGTCATCTCTACCCAGAGGCTGATGTGCTTAGCTTATGGTAGGCACACAAAGCTTATTGTGTGGTTGGCTAAAAATGCTAATGATCATGTCAGTGGTTCTAAAATTTCTTAAGCCCATGTATTGCATTGTTCATTTAGATTAAAATAGAATAAGAAACAGATACAAAGGCCAAGAGCATGACTCAAAAAATAGAACATCATGATGCCTGTACCCTTGCTTATATAGCCAGGACTCATATCAATTATGGATTCCTATTGTTAAAAATAAAACATGGTTAAGTTTTAGATCAGCCTTGGCACATCATGCTAACTTTCTGTTCCTTTCTGTGTGTTGTGATATCATCTGCCATGATTGTATATTCCAAGAAAGTCCCAGTTTTGAGAATATTATTATAATCATATGTGTCTGATCTTGTACTTTGGTTTTTGTAATAGAAAATACAATAACTACACAACCCCCACAGCTAGAAACCAAAAGAGACCTCAAAAATCATCTAGTTTACTCCCTCATTGAGGTTTCAAATTGAATTCAAGACAGACAAGTTGTGATGCCCAATATAAAATAGTAAGTTAGTAAGTTTAATGAGAAATTAATTAGAAAAAAACTCACTAAAGAACTATGTGAATCTTAGTAGGAGAATATAAAATAAGAATACTACATAGTCCTAGATACAAGGTAGTCATGCTAAGTATTCTTACTATAATAAGAAAAAAATATTTGCATGGTAAATACCAAATACATGCTAAAGAATAAAGGAAAGATTGAACAAATTGATGGAAGTATGTAGAGTTTGGACAATTGGGAACGTCGATTAAAACTGGGGTATGAATTATCTTCAATTTCAGTTAGACCAGTGCTTTTCATACTTTAATGTGCATGTGAATCACCTGGGTATTTTCTTCAAATTGTGGATTCTGATTTCATAGGCCTAAGATGGGTTCAGAGATTCTGCATTTCTTACAAGTTTCAAGGTTATACTGATGCTGCTCATTTATGGAGACAAAAGAAATTCATATATTGCAAGGAGTTAGATGGCTTAAACTTCTTATAAGTAATGTATATTTGTCTAACACTCTGTTGTGTGACTTGTTCAGTGAAAATTTAATTTTTTTGACATTTAAATTATCCTCATTTCATAGACTTAGAAGCTATGTGGAAGAAAAGTCATAGAAAGTAGTATTTAAAGCACAGAGCCCACAATTGTTAACTTCTTGTGTTTTACTCTGAGACTAAATTACTTCTCATTTCATGCTGTGTGAATAATAACCTAAAGCCATAAATTTTCTTGAACTCTCTAGTTATATTTTATTTAAAATTTTCTTCGCATACCTCATATCTTTATATTTATAACTCACTCATATGCCAGTATTTGACATTCAAAAGCCATAATTACTTCTTCAGGTCCCATTTAATACTAATAGGGCACCAATTAATTTTAATTTCATATGCTGGGAATTGTGATCTATGTTGAAGAGGATATACTAATATTACATATACAATTTGTCTACAAGAGATTTAAATTCCAATGGGTGGAAACAGACCAAAAGATATAAAACAAACGGTAAGTAATTAAATTTCATGCTATAGCATAAAACAGGTATTGGACATGGAGTTAAAGGATGTAGTCAAGCAGTTTCTTACCATGAATAGTTACTAGAAAAGAGGTTTGAAAGTGAGTCACCAAATTTTTCTGAGTCTCTCTTTCAACAATAGTTAAAGAAAGATTGTAGTAACAATATTATAGACTTATAATAGGGAATGATTAGAAAAAATACATAAATGCCAAAGACAGGCAATATGGAGTAATGGTTAAAGGCATGGACTTTGACACTAAATTATCTAATTTTATAACCCTGATTCTGCCATTTACTATCAGTGTTATTGCAAATGAGTTTCTTCATCTCCATATGCCTGAGGAAAATAAAAATCTAATAATAGTCACCGGTAGTTCCAAAGAGTTTAATGTATGATTTATATATACAGAGGCTGTACAGAAAGTATCCAGCACTGTAATATGAAAAATAAAGGCATTTATGGTGGAATTCTTTTCCCAACAACCCTCCTAAACATATGTTATGTGAGGTCAAAAATTTCATGAACTCATCCTAGGAAAAGTGCTACACACCTCATTGCTCAATGTCACTACGGACCTTTCGAAGGACTCCCCTTAGGAAGCTGTGCACCGACACCAGCACCTAGTCCACCCTTCAAAGCAGTTTTGAATCTCTGTTTCTGGAATGGCCATCTGAGATGTTGTCGTCCCCAAAATGTGACAGTTAAGTTTGTGAACTTGCCACCATATGCTTATGTTGGCAGCACCATACAAAAAAATGCACCTTACCGAGTTGTTTGTACAGTGCTGCCAAGGTAAGCACTCGGTGACGAGTTTGTGAACTTAACTGTCAGATATTGGGGGTGACAACAGCTCTGATGGTCATTCCAGAAAAAGAGTTCCAAAACTGCTTTGAAGGAAGGACTGGGCGCTGGCATCGCTGCACAGCTTCCCAGGGGAGTGCATTGAAGGTGACAAAAGTGCTATTTAGCGATGAGGTGTGCAGCACTTCTAGGATGAGTTCACAAAATTAACTGTCTGACCTCGTATGTAATAAATATTACAAAATATATATTATAAATATAACTATATTATAGATATCTATTATATTTATGAAAATAGATGATAACTTGATTGACAAAAACAGTATCAGGTACACAATAAACACCATCTGAGTGTCTATTATCCTGTTTATCATGGTAGGAACTCATTATGTTCGTAGGTCTTTCCTCTCTGGGGCTTACAGGCACTCTCCCCCCCAGCAACACCTTCCTGCCATGCGATGTGTGGCAGGAACGTTTGCCTACCAATCCTTCCCTTACTTCTTTGTTCTTTTCTTATTTCATTTTTGTAAATGTGAATCTTTGACAATGTAATAAAAATACAAGGGCCTAGAAGCATCCCAGAAAAACTGAAGATACTTGTTTTTTAGTAGAACTTGGTTACTAACTGCATAGGGACTGGTTATCAGGCAGTGAAGTGTTCACAGTTAGCTAAGCCATTTGAAGTCACAAACTCACAGTAAATATGAGTTCCTGAAATTATTTTTTTTAGCTTTAGTTTAAAATTTTTATGAAATAAAGAATACACATATTTAGTGAAATTTGGAAGCAAGGGTTTCATCCCTGGACTCGCAGGAAATATAGAATTGACATTTACTGAGATGTAAAATAATGGGTGAGGAAAATTTTAAAGATGGATGTATTTTAGAAGTTTGATTTTCAAGCATGTTAATTTGGTGAGACCATTTAAACGTACAGTTAGCACGTCATGGAGGCAGCTGATCATACACATCTGAAGCTGTTGGGTATTTGGGCTAGAGCTATAATTTATGTGGCATATTATTGTCATAGAGGTGGAATTTAAAGCCATGGGACCTGCGGTGGGAACCTAGCTGATGAGTGAAAATATAGGTAAGGGGAGGTATTTGCTTCTGGATTCAAAAGTATGGGAGTGGATGCCACGGTGGCACCTCTCTATGATCTCCCACCACGATCCATGTGGGCGTCATGTTGGCCGGCATGAAGGTGGCAGGAGCTGCCTAGATAACTGGGAAAATCACTACAGCAGAGGAAGGCACGGCTGGCAGTCCTGGGAGTGAGCACAGGCCCCTTGGGGGTCCCCGTGTCCAGGAGGTGGCTCCTGGCAGAGTCCCAGTGATTGGTGGGCGCCCCGGAGACGGGCCTTCCATAGCAACACCCCCTATTGCGTCACAGTAGCCTGATTGTTCTCACCGGGCTTATAAGGCCGCGGGGGCCGCACTTCGACGACTGTGTGCGGGGGCGTCCGACGACACGGGAGGCTCTTCTCAGAGCGGACCACGACGTTACCCAACCCGCAGCGATGTCGTCCTGGTTTCGGGGCCTCGGCTCCGGCTTGGGCCAGGTCGGCGGTACTCTGTCTGCCCTCAGAGGACACGTGCCCAGCGTGACGATCAGTGTGCCCACAGAGGGCACGGAGAGGGCAGGAGAACTGCCCGATTGGAGGAACCAGG
>PVJL010012332.1:0-37782 GCA_004026885.1 Lyroderma lyra | reverse complement strand
CCTTTGTTTCTAACTTTGAAGAGGTTTCAGGTTTCTGTCTTTTTTCTAAGAACTGAGGATGTGCCTGCCACGTGGGCACCGAGGTGGCCAGAATCAACAAGAAAAACAATACCTGAGGAAAAAACCTACTCCCTGAAGTCACAAGATTGTGGGGGCAGCATGTGTGCGCACGTGTGTGTGTGCGTGTGCGTGTGCATGTGTGTGTGTGTGTGTGTGTGTGTGTGAGAGAGAGAGAGTTTTTGTGTCTGTCACATGATTATGTGTGTGTCTATATATGTATTTCTTATCTGTGTATGTGAGTGTCCCTGTGTGTGTCCCTGTCTGTGTTGTATGTTGGGAGGAAGAAGAGGGGAGGGTCTGTATTGTGCCCCGTGCCCATGAATTAGCTGTACGCCTGCCTGTGCTGTGTGCCTGTGTATATCTGCATGTATGTCTGTATCCTGTGTATGGGTGTACCTGATACATGTTTGCATTTGTTTCTAAGCCTATATATTTATATGAATTTAGTCCCCAAATTTCATGACTTCTTTGACTCCAACATCTCTCCTTCACTTTACTTCAGCCACTCCCTCTTGTGCTCATGTCCTGAATCTTGTCATCAATGAGAAGGGCTTCGCCTCAGATGTCTCAAAATCCAATGTTTTGGAGTTCCCTGGTGGTGTAGTGGCCTAAGGCTTCAGCGCTGGCGCTGTCAGTGCTGCGGCCTGGGTTCGATTCCCAGCCAGGGAGCTACCCACATACCAAAAAGCAAAAAAAAAAAAAAAAAAAAAATCCAATGTTTCAGGCTCTGACATGTCCTCCTCTCTGTCCTCTCACGTTCTGACTCTCACCACTCTTGTCTTCTGCCTCATTGGGGCCTCTAGCCTTTCATGGCTCCCCATCTCCTTCTGCCTTGACCCCCAGGTGTATCACTTTTACAGCTCTCTCTCTCCTCAGCACCTTCAATGTACCAACCTTCTCCCATTTTTATCCCACCCAGTTAATGCCCAACAATGTAGTTAAAATTATATACTGTTGGGTAGATGAGTTTTCTAAAATTTATTACCTGTAGCCACAGCTTGGGATTCCTCTACTATAAACCTTCTTTGCCCTCTTATTTATAGCTATTTTTTTCCAGGTACATTGTTTTCCCTACTCCAAGTGTTTTGTTTGATCTGAGCACAAAGACTTTGCCTCCTACCACCTCACAGATCCTCCCACCCGGGTTAGTGGCATGAACTTCCTGCATTTCCTGCCCCCTCTCACCTTCAAACTGTCTGCATTGGCACCCATTCTCATCAGCTTTCTCTGTATCTTGGTGTCATTCCTCACCTCCAAGGTCTAGATCCATCCAAAAGAATCTCTCAGTTCTCTTTTATCGGGATTCAAAAGTGACAGAATCCCAACCCAAATCAGTTTAAGGAGACAGAAAGGGATCTTTTACCAACTCACACAACCAGGATACCCAAAATTTGTAGTCTTTTTAGGAGCTTATGTGATACCACCTGGATAATGTCATTATTCTGTGCCTCAGTTTCCTCGTCTGGAAAGTGGGATATTAATAGTCTCTACCACATAGACTTTTTATGGGGAAGAAAGCCACCAGAAACCCAGACAGCAGCCTTGGTTGCTCTCATCTCTTTTTTTCTCCATGCAGCTGGTTCCATTGTTTTCTCTGCAGCCTGACTTCCTGTTACTCCCCAGTCATGTAAGAGAAAGTGACCACCCAGAACTCCTCAGCATATCAGGCCAGTTAGAACTAAAATGTTCTGATCCCAAATTTTAACACTTGGAAGAGGGAATCCTATTGACTTAGTTTGGGTCAATGTCTGCCTCAGAGCCATTCAGGTATGGAGGGAAGAGAAGTACTTGCTAAAATGTGGCTGTAGCAGGCCCACCCTTGAGGGTGGTTAAAGCACCACAGGCATAAAGGGAAATTGTGAGTTGGGCAGACATCCTAAGAGGTATCCATAGCAATTGGAGAATGGGAAATTTTAGCCTGCTCTATATGTAGGTATAATGGGAAACGAAGCTGGAATCTTCACTTTGATGTAGATAAAGAAAGTCCAAGAATTCCTGGGAGTTCCCTGGTGATGTAGTGGCTAGGCTTCGGTGCTGTCAACGCTGCGGCCTGGGTTCGATTCCCAGCCAGGGAACTACCCACATATAAAAAAAAAAATCCTGGTATGTAAGTTTAGTCTTTATTCTATGTCCTAGAGTCTCTGGATTTGAAGGAGGGTAGTCTGGGCTAAGAAATTGGAGATGCTATTTAAGAAAAAGGACAACAGTGGGAAGTCCCTGTGGGAGCACTACTGGAAGCAGCTGCTTGCCCTGTGGATTCCATTTGCTCAGATCCCAGATCAAAGATGTGCTAAGGGAAGCCCCTGGAAAAACAAGTGCTAACAACTCATGGTGTGGGGAACTGGTCTCCCATTCCAGACCCAGGCTTGTGGGAAGAATCTTTCTGTGTAAATAAGGGAAGTGCTAGCCACACACCCCATTGTGGCTTTGTGTCATGGAGTCTGATTGGTCAGTGGGACACAGGCAGAGATCCCAGGGGTCAAAGACAAAGTGAAAGATTGTAGGAGGACCAGCCATCTACCACATGACTCCATAAGAGCAGGGTACAAACCCAAGCATGAGACCAGCATTGCACCACAGAGGAGAGGAGTCCCTCCTTCCAAAAGTGACCAGTTTCAGAATTTATTTCGACTTTCAGTATTAATTTTATCATTGTGTTAAGAAACATAAACAAGTGAGGGGCTTTTACTTTTAATATTTAAAAATAGCAACAACAACAACATACTCTTATTCAGAGCTCACTGTATGTTAGACATTGTTCTAAGTGTTTATATGTATTTAACTCATTTAATCCTTATAACGTTTGAGGCGGGGACTATCCTTATTTTACACACGAGGAGACCAAGGCAAAGAGAGTTTAAGCAACTTGACTACAGTCACATAGCTAATAAGTGGCAGAGCTGGGATTCCAACTCAGGCAATCTGTGCTCTTAACAACTCAGTACTGCTGCTCTCAGTCCAATGGAGTGCATGGTTAGGTTCTTTTCAAAGCAAGGAACAGTCTCCCACAGAGCTACTTAAAGGAAAGGAAGGCTTATTAAAGGATAGAAGTAGGGTTAAAGAAAGAGATGGAAACTCAGAAATCTAAAAATTGGCAATATGATGTAGCCAGGCCTTTAGGAGCTTGGAAATAGAGGTTCTCTAGGGCTCAAAGGCATCCTTGAGAGCAAGATGGAATTCAAGGCTCCCCACTCGAGTCCCATCATAAACGCCACTCCGCCTATTTCTGGTGTCTGCTCCATGTTTGCCTTGGCTCCATTTACTCACAGGTTTTCTATCCCTCAGCTCAGTATCTTTTTTCCTATCTCAGCTAAAGGTGCCTCACACTTTAGTCTTATTCATCTCATAGCTCACCCCCACCTTAAAACCTTTCAATTGTTCCTACTCCTAGTTGCCTGACCTCTTCACATTTTCAAGGTTATGATTCTGAGACAGAAAAATGCCAATTGGTTTAACTCATCTTTTTGAGCTAGTTTGGGTTGTGGAATGTTGGTTTGTCGTCTCTTGGGTCTCGTATCTACCGCTATTCCAATCAGTTGGGACTGGGGTGGGGATTGGAGTCATATGGTATAAAACATGGTCATCGACAGTTGCCCTTTTAAGTGGTGCTGTGGGTGAGGCTGTTTCCTTAGAAAGTGCCTCCATGACAGGCATGTGTAGCTCAGTTCCTGTCCAAGTGTTATGTTGTCAGGTTAGAACTATTCTCTGTGCCCTAAGTCAGTCCCATGCAGCCCTCCTAGAAATGCATGCTTATATCTCCCCACTGCTTCTCTCCAGTCCTATAAACCTGGACTTGGCTAGTCCACCGAGGTTAGTTCCTGAAGCCATTGATTCAGACATTGGTCAAAGAAGGAAGGGAAGGGACCGGAGTCAGCAGAACTGAGTTTATACAATCCTGAACTCACTCACTGTGAGATGGGGCCCTTTAGTTCCTCCTCTCTACTTTCTTATCTGTGTGATAGGACTCTTCAGGGCTTCCTACCAGCCTCACAGACCAGACCAATGGTCATTCCACTAGCTCCACCTCCTCTTCCTTGCCATATAATCTACCATGATGTTTAGATGCTAAGGAAAGTGGTCCCTTCGCAGCCCCACGGGATACATGCCCATGTTCAGCCCAACCATGGTTAATTCCATTCACCTTGCCAGTGATGGGGACAACTTGATAATGGACATATGACGCTGCCTTGGCCAATGTATCAGCTGAAGGGGGAAGTGTTTCTAAGAAAGTTTCTTGTCTCTGATAAAAATGAATCCAAGGATTCCCTGGTGGCGTAGTGGCTAGGCTTCAGCACTTTCAACACCACGGCCTGGGTTTGATTTCCAGCCAGGGAACCCCCTCCCCCCAAAAAAATAAAAAACAAAACTGAATCCATGTGGAGAAACAACTCTCCTTGACTCTAGGGCCAGGCCACATTTCAGTCTCAGAAGAGAATGAATATGTTTGTTCTTTGAGAGTCACAGGAAAGTATACCTTGTGCCAAGGTGGAATAACTGGCTTCCATTCTAATAGATATGCAAAAAAATGAAGGTCTTTCATCAGGAATGATGCAGGGATTGAGTTAGAAGCCCTCTAAATCACGTTGTTACGAGCAGGTAGAATTGTGTGATAATTTTTCTCTAAACTTTGCCTTATTATCATGTTAGATGAAATTGGTCTAGTTTAATAGGAAGTGCCAAACTTGGGCCTCAATTTGGACTCAAATATTGACCTTGCCTTCTACTTCCCTTGCCGTTGGATGGAGGATCTATTTCCCCTACACACTGTCTCCTTACTACTCAGACACCTGGAGATCCCGTTTACAATGACAGCTTTTCTATGGTGGGCCTGCCCTCTGCTGGTTAAGGAGATGGATTGCGACCATGGGGACGTCTGGGAAAGGCCAGCTTTCCTGAAAGGGCAGGTGATCAGGAAACTAGATTCCCTTTGGGGTCACTCTAGGCCATTTGTTCACAATAAGTAAGGTCAAAGAGGCTGTGACCCAACCTTTGAATGGTCAGTGGGAAGCTTCCTGATGAATACAACTGCCTGGTGTAGAGGTTAAAAAATTGTCTGCCTGTTTGAGTTTCTTTTTTCTTTTTTTTTTCTTTTTTTTTTTTTTTTTGGTATGTGGGTAGTTCCCTGGCTGGGAATGGAACCCAGGCTGCAGCGTTGACAGCGCCGAAGCCTTAGCCACTACACCACCAGGGAACTCCCAGAGTTTCTTTATCCATACATAATGGAGAGATGTGAGAGACCTCATTTTGTTTAGTATTAAAAACAAAATTCCTAGACAAATTAATCTTCAATAATTGCCAAAGTTTATCAACTTGATAATAAGGGGCCAGCAAGATGACAAAAGCTTATGCTTTGGATACGGAAAGGATATGGAAATGGATGGGTTATATAATTGGGATACAGAAGACATATGAGCAGCTACTTCAGTTTCATTACATATGTTAACAAAAATGTCATAGTCAAGTCTGTCATTACAGAAGAAACATGCATAAGGAGGATTTGTGATATTGGAAGCATTGGCTGTGAATCAGAGATTAAAGATCCAATACATCTAAGAAGCAAAGGATGGGGATACATTTGTGGCTGCTAACTATAATGATAAAGTTCCATTTCTCAAGAATGGTGTCTGATGATCTGATTGTTGTGGATGCATAAACCACAGACACAGCCACAAATAACAAGTACTGACTTGAAACAGGATGCTTGGCACTAGAGATTTTCTCAAGCAGCAAGCAGTGCAGATAGAAAACAGTTCATACTGCCATCCCCACCTTTTCTTCCCCTTAGTTTAGGGCAATTTTTTATTTCTCTGAAATTAAAATGATCAGAGATTGAATTTTTCCATATAAGTTAATTTTTCAAATAACTGACATTTGTATCATTAAGTACTGTAACTTGTCTTCCTGAAATTGAAATATAATTTATTTTATATTCTTATGAAAATCATTTTATTGGTGCAGAAAAATAAGAGAATAAAATATTAGTCCAAATCCTACCACCCAAATGATGTTAGGTGAATATCATTCCAAAGAGCCTTTATGTATACATACAATAGGAGATTTTACAGATAGATAGATAGATAGATAAGAAGACAGGAAGATAGAAACAAACAGGCTCACAATACTTTTTCTGAAAATAGACATGTTTGGAATTTGGAATGTTTCATATTTTGGAAAAATAATATGGCATATATGCTGTATACCTTATACTATTACCTCCTCACAGGATCTAGGCAGTATTTCATAATTAAATATACTAACATTTCTGCATATAAATATTCACACTAAGAGATGTTTAAAAGACTGCAAATAGCTTCATTTAGGTTCAGGACATACCAGGGCTGCCTGGAAAGTATGCAGTCATGAAATATGAAAAATAGAAGCATTTATAGCTGATTTTTTCCCAGAGAGCACTAGTATTTTGCTGCTGCATGACATAGAATACCTTAATTTTTACAGCTTTTTAGATTTCAGAATTTCAGGTAAGGGATTTTGGACCTGTGCTTTCATAAAATAGGGTAATAGATTACATGCTAATTTTTAGAGAAAAAGTAACTAATTTAACTGTAACTGTAATGGACCAAATAAAAAGAAATTGAAGTAAAAGCAAAGGAATTGCCTCACTTTACACAAATATTTCTTTATCGCAAGAAACATTATTTTATAAAATATCTAAGGTTAAAAAAAAAGAGTAAGAAGAAATAATAAGAGCCTGGAGTTATTTTGTTGGAATCATTTCTGATGAAGATCTTCCCAATATGCTCTTAATTACTATTAGGTTCAAGGCCCTTCAAATAAGTTGTAACACTCCCTTTGGTATCCTAAATTTCATAGGTAATATAATCTACTCACACAGATATGAAAAAATCAAACAATGCCTAATATATAAGAAAAATAAAAAGAAAAATATTGTTATAAAATATAATAATATGTATTTCAATATTTAAATTCTTGGGCATTACTACTAAAGACAGAATGAAGCAATGAGATGATTGTGTCTATGTATAATGAACAAGTTTTGATTTAATAGGAGTCATAAGAAGAGAAACCATTCTATTCAAATTAAAGAAGTGTGGTGAACACTAGAATAAAACCTGGTGTTAAGTAACTATACAGAAGGCTTACTTGTATAAGCAAAATAGGAAAGTAATCTTAATTGAAGTGGTAATAACATGACAAGTACTAGCTAGAGAAAATAAAGGCATATGTTATTGAAAATTAGCTGGCTCTTCTTTTCAAGGAAAATGTAATAATTTTTATGTTGTGTCATGGGATGGGATAGTGAAAGAATATCTCAGAAGTCATACACTCATTTAGATCCTCAGAATTTTGAGATCTTGGAGACCATGTCTTTTAAGAGTTGATAAGAAATAGAGAAATATTTGAAAAAAAAAAAAAAGAAAGAAAGCAGCAGCAGCAGCAGTATTTAAGAGGCTACAAGAAAGTAATGTGGCTGACTTTTGGAAACAGTGTCAGGTAAGACTCAAACGCAACAGAAAATCTCCAAATAATAGCTAATTTTCACAACACAAATTTCTTAGTGTGCTGCAAATGTCTTTAAAATTTATACAAAATGACAATAAAATATTTTAAAAACAAGCATTTATTTGTTGATATTCCTATAGTTAGTTTCTCTCTACTAATTTGATAACGTATGGTTTAAAGTCTATTAAAGGGAGTCTCAAATTTCCCTATACGCTTTTGCATTTGGTTTCATTGTTTTCCCAGTAATAATACCATTGAAGTGAAATCCTTTTCAACTAAATACTTAGTTGGAAATGCGGGAAGTAATTTAGATCGTCCCACAAGTGGATATGAAAATCCTAACTGGGTTCCAAACTTTATATAATTAGACTGATTAAACTGTATTTTGGATTCAAAGTCATTCATTCATTCATCTCAATTAACTCTACCTACAAATGTTGGCTAGAGTTTCATTGCTTTCGAATGTTATTAGCCTCCTAGTCAGGTTTTGTAAATTCAATTCTATCATTAAACCTAATCAACTAATTGCAGCAAATGAAAGCAAAATTTCTAAACCAGTGCTTCTAAGCAGAGTTTTCCTCCAGGGAAGGGACAGGAGAATCCTGAGCAGGCGCGCGTGGACTACAACTTTTGACAGCCCCTCGAGGCTACGCCCCTTACGTGCTCCACGCCCCTTTTCCGTACATACAGCTTTTAGGGCGGACGTCAGACGTCGAGCGGAAGTGACGTAGCGGCCGCCGGAGGTGTCGTTCTGTGTTGCGCGACTAGGCCTAAGAGTGGTGTGTGGTCTGTGCCCGGGAATATTACGCTATGTCGATCGAAATCGAGTCCTCGGAGTGAGTCCTGTGGTGGCGGATGTTCGCGAAGTGGCGGGGACTGGGAGATGAAGGGTTTGGGGTGGAAGGTGCTCAGACAGGCATCCGAGAGGCTAGAGAGTGGAGGGGCATTTCCTCTTCCACAGAGAAGCTTCTTGGATCTGAATACTTCGGAGGCGGGCCCACCAGAAAGTAGCGGACGAGAAGCCCGAAGCTCAATGGGAGGCGGCACGGGGCTGGGGGAAGGATGTGCCTGGAAGCCACAAGTTCTAGCCGTCGCCGACTACTGCCGCTCTGTGTGACTCCAGTGTAATATATCTGCATAGGGGGGCTTGGGCTCTAAGCCTTCCTGCTCCCCTCCCCTTAAACAAGTCTGATTCATTTTCTTCTGTGCTTACATGGCCCCTTGCTTTCCTCTGCCCAGGTCTTAACCCAGAATTGTCACTGTTTCTCTGTCCACCCTAGTAGCCTGCTAGGCGCCTGGGAGAGGGTTCCTTTTTCTTACAGTCCCTGTGCCTAGCACACCGTAGAGCTGGCCTGGGCGGACTTTTTCAGGTTAGGGGCTACTTCTAATTTTCCCCAAGTGTCGTGGTCCACTAGCTACTTACTTTCACTTGTTGAGGTACATAAAACTGCCTCAGTTGTGAAGAGCTGAGTCTATCTTCTAGCAGCTGCATGTGTGCCTGAGAAAAGTGTGTTTCCTCTGTTTAGCTGCCTCGCTGCTAGGCCCTGGCGTAATGTGGTGTCCCTACCACACTTTTTTCTCAATTAGGCTGTCACCCTAAAATTGTCTGGCGGACCCCCATCGACATCTTGCCCAGCCCTGCCATAGAGGCTCGATTACTGCTTTTGGAGTGAATGAATGACTAGCTATTTTTTCAGCCTCTATCTGGAGCTTATTTTGGCTAGTCTGTGAGCTCTGTGTGGCTACAAATGAGAGAGACAATCTGGAGATTGGGCCAGAAGAATGATACATTTGGGAAAGAAGGGGGACTAGCAAGTGACTAAGAGAGGTCTTTAGTGAACTTCTCCAGGACTCCACCTTCCAACCCTGACCTTGCCAAGACTGAATGTAAGGGAGAGAGGACTTGTCTTGAAGACTTGCTGTCGGTGGAAAGGAGGTTTATTCATGGAACAAATACTGAAGTCCACTATGTACTGTTCTAGACCTTGGGGATACAGTAGTGGTCAAAACACAAATTCCTGCTCATGTAGAATGTACATTGTGATTGGGGAAGGCAAACAACAGTCAGAAATGATAAGTAAAATCTGAGGCTTAATAGATGGTGGTAAGTGTTGTGGAGATAAGTAAAGCAAAGAAGAGTGGTAGAGACTGTTGGAGTTAAGACAAGTAAGTCAGGGCCAGAGTTGGAAAGGATTCCATGCTTTGGGGCCTGAATAATTATGGACACTGACCATTCTCCCAGCCTTTGGCTGTTGCACATTTTAACTATCAATAATAGCTACTATTTACTAAGTGTGTATTTTCTGTGCTAGTCATGTTATAAGCAATATAGTCATCCCTTTCACCAAGACTTCAGGGCAGGTATTTTTCTTAACAGAAGAGGCAACAGGCACAGAAGTAACTGATTTTGTCCAAAGTCACAGTAAATGACAAAACTCTGATTCAAAGCCCAGCCTATCTCCAAAGCTTTTAACTCTTAATGTTTAGTTTTGGTTTGAAGGAAGTAAATTTGATTTTGGTTATGTCACATATGAGGTCTTTACATGGAGAGTGTCTTATTTGGGGACTGCAAATGAAAATGTGCTAAGGAGATAGGTACTAGAATAGCAGAGATCTAAACCTGGGTATTTTTTAAAGGGACCATGAGAGCAAACACTGTTGCAAATAGCAGTAATTTTGTGAGGGTTTTTAAGAAGAAGGTAATTGCTAACTTGTCAGGGATGTATGCTCAAGAGCAACAGTGCCATTCAAACTGGCAGTTTAAATCTTCATTTTCTCACTTGTCTTTGTTACTTGGTGGAATCCTCATCTGTAAAATGTACATAATAGTAATAACCTACCTCATAGGGTTGTTTTGAGGAGTAAACGAATCAATATGTCTAACATGCTCAGAACAGCACTTGGTATATAGTAACACATAATAAACCTTGGCTATTGTTTTATGATTACTTTTCCCCAGGAGAGGGAATTGACTAAATTCCAATCTGAAGTTCCTTCCAACCAGGACAATATGACTGTCTATACAATCGCTGTCCAGTTGAAATACAGTGTGAGCCACATAAATACTTTTAAAGAAAGAGAAGGAAAACAGTGTATCACAGCATCAGCATCTTATAGTGAACTTTTACAGTGTATATAAAAGGTTTCTTCACCAGACTCATTATTAAGTTCAAGATAAAGAAGATTTAATTATAAATAATTATATATTTAACTCTAAATAATTTATAAGTTTTCTGGCACATGTTGAAAATGATTGTTTATTCTCTCAATATTTGGCAGTGATCTGGCCCCTCTTTTCCTTAGGAAACTGAATTTACAATATTTTTATTTCACTTGTCCTGAAAATTTGGTAATAAAGGCAATGGGTATTTTTGCAAATGAGAACATATAGCTTTGTTTTACATTTACATATAGAATAGCTCTACTTACTTGTGTTCAACAAATCCCTATTAAGAAAATATCAATTCACAATTTTTCGGTTATCGTTTAAAAGATGGACCAAATCATCCTACAAGCATTTAAAAGGTTTCTTCACCAGACTCATTATTAAGTTCAAGATAAAGAAGATTTAATTATAAATAATTATATATTTAACTCTAAATAATTTATAAGTTTTCTGGCACATGTTGAAAATGATTGTTTAAGCATTTAGAGTATTTGTGTTAATGACTAAATTTAAATATTTCACTGAGTATGCAGCAATATAGTTGTTCAAATTAATAGGAAACTTGGCATAACGTAAACATTTCTAGCCTTTGAAGTAAGAGAGTCACTTTGATACCAACTCCCTTTCTAGATGTCTGAGACATTGGACAAATTATTTCTCCTCTGTGAACCCAGTTCTATTTCTTTTTTTTTTTTTCTTTTCTTTTTTTTTTTTCCGCTTTTTGGTATGTGGGTAGTTCCCTGACTGGGAATCGAACCCAGGCCGCAGCGCTGACAGCGCCACCGCTGAAGCCTTAAGCCACTACACCATCAGGGAACTCCCCCAGTTCTATTTCTAAGATGGAGGTAGGACGGGATGATCCCCAGGATACCTTGTACTTTAGATTCTTGATTTTGGGGAAGTTTTACTTGAAATGGAAAGTAGATAGTGAAAGGAAGATGGTTGAGTCAGAGAAATAACCTGAGGTGGTCTTTATTTTGTGGTCTCCTTGGTGAGTGAAGATCCCTGAGCTAGATGACTTGCTTTCTTTTTTCAGCGTGATCCGTCTTATTATGCAGTACCTGAAGGAGAACAGTTTACATCGGGCATTAGCTACCTTACAGGAAGAGACAACTGTGTCTCTGAATACTGTGGACAGCATTGAGAGTTTTGTCGCTGACATCAATAGTGGCCACTGGGATACAGTTTTACAGGCTATACAGTCTCTGAAGCTGCCAGATAAAACCCTCATTGACCTCTATGAACAGGTAAGAGTGGAGGTGATGCTGATCTCTAGGTTGACTTGTTATGGGTCCCCTAACTGGGAGGCATCAATAACCATTCCTTCGAGCATTATGAAACTCTAACAATCCTTAAAACTTACACTGTCAAGGCTTTAGTGATACTTGGGTTTGCTTATTTTTTTCTCTTGGAAAAATCAAGATTTTCCCAAATTGAAATTATTTCTTAAGTGATCATTGAATCAGCTGTTCTGAAACCACCTATTTTGATACTAACTGCAATTCACTTCTGGCACTAACCACTCAAAGTTAGTGCAGACCCCACAATTTAAGGGCTTAGTCCTCCACAAGACTGCCCTTACTTCGGACCAGCTGCACTTTGGGATCTCAAGCCACCTAAATTTCTGACCAATTGGCTACAAATTTGGATGTCCCCATGAATTGATAAACAGAACTCAGGAAAGTGCTATATTTATGACTGCAGTTTTATTATCAAGGATATAGATGAGTACCAGCCAAATGAAGAATCACATAGGGTGAGGTGTGGGAATGTCCTGAATGAAGAAGTCTTCCTGTGCACTCTCCCCATGGAGTCAGTGTCTCTCTCATTTGGCATGTTAATGTGTTCACCAAACAGGAAAGTCCACTAGGGTTTTATTGGGGTTTCATTCAATTTCTAACTCCCCAACACTCCCTGGAGGTTGGGTTGGCTCAAAGCCTCAACCCTCTAATCACATAGTTGGTCTTTTGGTAACCAGCCCCTTTCCTGAGCTATTTTCTTAGCACATACTCAGGTGTAATGCAGGGGACTCGTCAACAAAGATACTCCTATTACTGGCAAAATTTCAAGCTTCCAAGGGTTTTTAGAAGCTTCATGCTAGGAAACCAGGACAAAAGATCATACAAATTATTATTTATTATACAATAGAACAGAGTGGACTTTCTGGAGATAAGAATGTAGTATTGTGTGTAAAAATAGGGTAATTGGTTTGTTTCTTTACAATTCACATGAGTTCAGTAATTACCTAAAGTAAATTTTGGTACTTGGGGAAAGGTTTCCCTGGATCCCATGGAGATATTCCCACCTTTAGTTTTCTTCAGCATGTATATTCTAAGCAAGTGGCCTGAGAGGAGAGGAGATTGGTCGATAAAAATGGAGGGTGGAAATTGAAGGATTGAAATCATAACTTACACATGTGTAAGTTGTCTACCTGAAGGTGCTAGTGAGAAGGAGAAGACATTTCCTAATACTGGAAATCACTCTTGACAGGCCATTTCTGCATACTGAGAAAGAAATATTACTAAGAGAATGCATTGAAACACTCATTTTCTTTCATTTACTCAGGTTGTTCTGGAATTGATAGAGCTCCGTGAATTGGGGGCTGCCAGGTCACTTCTGAGACAGACTGACCCTATGATCATGTTAAAACAAACGCAGCCAGAGCGGTATATTCATCTGGAGAACCTCTTGGCCAGGTCTTATTTTGATCCTCGTGAGGTATGACTGTGGTAATAAAAAGAAACTGTTGTTAACTTTAAAACATGTAATCTTGTATCATCTTATTGGATACTTTTTGTGATTTTGATTTAACTTCTGATAATGATATTTTTCTATTTATAGATGTTGGTTGGTTGTTTTGTTTTTTGGGTAGTTCTCTGGCTGGGAATCGACCCCAAGCCACGGTGTTGAGAATGCCAAAGCCTAGCCACTAGGCCACCAGGGAACCCCCATGCATGTGTTAAAGAGAATAACCTTGGTTTTCTTAGTATTGAGCGGTCTTTCCCTCTCCACATACTCCATTTTAGAGGATTGTGTGTCAGTAAAAAGGCAGAAAATTTATTCTGAAATCATTTCCCCATTAGCCTAAGGACTTGTGTGGCCCTGAAGGTACTACCTGACTGCTGGTATATTCACTGGGCATTTGTGTCCCTTACCCCTGAAAATTGCAGTTTCCTCCCTGCTTTTTTAGTTCTTAGAAGCTCATGCTTTTACTTCTCAGTCGATTATGCATACTGGCAGAATGTGGTGACTGATACAATTTATTCTTTCAAAACCTTATATGTATACTTCATTGTTTCTCACTCAGCCTTTTACTAGTCTAAATGGGAGGAAGAATTTAATAGACACTGGATAATGGAAAGTTAGCGTAAACTCAGAGAAACCATGAGGATAAAGGAGTTTAGATTACCAAGACAGGATTTAAGTTAGAAGTGGTCAAGAACTTCTGGACTGAGGGTCATTTGACTGAAAGAAATTACCAAAGAATATTGAATCCTTGGCTCTACAGATTTTTCAAAAACTGGAAAACAACCCTGGCTTGGATGTGGTTTACTTGCACTTTTTTCAGAAATAATAGCATGGTTGGCTGACCTCAGTTCTCTCCCAGCTTATACTTTTGAAATGCAAGTGGGTAGAATTGGGAAGTCATTTTTTAAAAACGAATTTACTTAATCTCCTGTTTAACTGGGTAGTTCCTTTTTATGTTTTTCTTTTTGAATGTTTCTGCATGATGATTGTTGTTTTTTAAAATAAGCACACTCATATCTTGTAGCCATTTTTTGCAAATGATGCTACCCTCTCCTTTTTCAGGCATACCCAGATGGAAGTAGCAAAGAGAAGAGACGAGCAGCAATTGCCCAGGCCTTGGCTGGGGAAGTCAGTGTGGTGCCTCCATCTCGTCTCATGGCTTTGCTGGGACAGGTAGTTGAAGTCTGTGAAACTGAAATTACCTTGTATATAAACTGTATGTATGAGCTAAAGAAATCAGTCATCCTAAGTATTGGGGACGACCTGTGCAGCTGCTTGTCCTAACTATTGTGCCATACCACTCTCATCTTTCCTGGGAGAAGCAGTATATGACTAGATAAGGGGTTAAGAGCATAAGATCTAGAGTCAGAGTTAGAGTGACCATAGAATTTGTCATTCCAGCTAGGATAACTTTAGGGCATTGTTGATCATTGTGCTAGGCAAATTGGAACAAATGTTTACCCTAGTTAGAATCCAGGCTCTCTCACTTAACTAGCTATGTGGCCTTGGGCATGTTACCTAACTTTTCTGATCCCATTTACTCATGGCAATGTAGTAAGGATTAAATGAGATAATGCATTTAAAGATAATGCACCTATATTACCTGACCCCTTGTAAACACTTAGTGAATGGTAGCTGCTGGTGCTGATTATTTTTTTTTATTAGTAATAGTATTGCTGGGACATACTGTCATTATTATTATAAAGCTACCTAGAGTAATAGATATTTTATAACAGAAAATAAACCATCTGATTTCTCTTGAGTCTGGGGCAAGATAGTCACCTGATGCAGAAAGTTGGGAGAAGCCCTGGGAGCTAACTGCTCTTAATACAGATTTTATCATTGCCTCATCTCCTGCCTTATCCTTGAGGGGTGTATGGCGCCTCCAGTTCCTAAACCTTGTTGGAATTTGCAGGGTAGTTTAGCTTGCTTTTTGTGGCTTCCTCATCCCTACCTGGTATAATTAAGTTTCATTTTTCTCAGTTCTTTGGGTTGCTACTGGTTCATTTACTTTTCAGTTTCTGAAATTTAACATTTCTGCTGTTATTAATGTCTCTTCTTCCATCTCTTTGTCTTTTTGGGCATGTACCTTTTTTATTCTTTTGTTATTGTCACTTTAGTGGAAGTTCTGGACGAAGTAGAAATAAACTCACTATGTTTCTCTACTTTTGGGTGGTTAGATGTGATGAGTGAGTTGGCTTTGGGTTGTCCTTTTAGGTTTCTGGCTTTAGTGACTTGGTAAGGAAAACAAGAAGATGGGCAGGTTTTTTGGGGTGGGGAAGGGGCAGATGATCAGTTTTGGATAAACTAATTTTGAAGTTCCACTGGGACATGCACATGGGGATGTCCAGTATCTGTATAGTAGTCCCCCATTATTTGCAGTTTCACTTTCTGTGGTTTCAGTTACTTGAGGTCAATTGTGGTCTGAAAATATTAAATGGAAAATTCTGGAAGCATGATGAAATCTCATACCATTCTGCTCCATCTCACCCAAGATGTGAATCATCCCTTTGTCTAACGTATGTACGCTGTATACACTATTGCCCAGAAGTCACTTAGTAGCCATCTTGGTTATCAGATCGACTGTCACAGTATTGCAGTACTTATGTTCAAGTAATTCTTATAGTGGCTTAATGTTGTGTCACAATGCCTATATCATTCACCTCACTTCATCTCATCACATAGGCATTGTATTATCTCACATAATCACAAGAAGAAGGGTAAGTACAGTACATAAGATATTTTGAGAGAGACCACATTCATATAACTTTTATTACAGCGTATTGTTTGTTATATTTTATTAGTTATTGTTAATCTCTTACTGTGTCTAATTTATAAATTAAACTTTATTTTTTTAATTGTTAGACTTATTGGGATGACCTTGGTTAGTAAGTATTACATAGGTTCTAGGTGTACAATTCTACAGTGCATCATCTATCTGCTGCATTATATGTTCACTACCCAGTGTGAGTTCTCGTTCCATCACCATATTTGGCTTAAATTAAACTTTATCATAGATATGTATGTATAGGAAAAAAACATAGTATATATGAGATTCAGTACTACCCAAGGTTTTAGGTATCCACTGAGGGTCTTGAAATTTATCCCTCACAGATGAAGGAGGACTATTATACTGGGATTTGTGAATTTGGCTAGAATTATAGACTTGTAAATTGCAGTAGTGATTGAAGCCATAGGTGTAAATATGATTACCCAGGGAAAATGTAGAATAAGAAAAGTCAAAATTTGAGAAATAACTATAAGGAGCACTTGAAGTCAACAGGGTGAACAGAGAATGGAACAGCCAGATGAATAAAAAGGGAAGCCCATGGAGTTCCCTGGTGGTGGTAGTGGTTAAGGCTTCAGCGCTGTCAATGCTGCGGCCTGGGTTTGATTCCCAGTCAGGGAACTACCCACATTAAAAAAAAAAAAAAAAAAAAAAAAAAAAAAAAGAAGCCCAGAGAGTATCATTAGAAAAGACAAGAGAGGAGTTTCAGCAAGACAAGCAGTCATCAAAGTTAAGAACAACAGAGAACATGAAGAAGTTTAGGGTCAGAAAGGAATCTGGTTTTGGCCGTTGGTATATCTGAGATGGATTTCCAATGGAAAGGGGACAGAGATAATGGGATGAGTTAGGATTGAATTAACTCAAAAGTGAAGGCATTGACTGTAAATGGCTCATGAAACTTGGTTGTTAAAAAGATGACAGTGAGGGGAGAGGAGGGCAATACTTAATGAACTGAGAGTAAATGAAGGAATTTTTTTTCTTTTAAAAATGAGAGTGATTTGAAACTATTATAAATTATGAGGAAATAACCAGCAGAGAGTACACATTGGAGAGAGGCCCTGAGGAGATAGATACAAGTTTTCTTGTTATTGCAGTAAAACATGAAAAATAAATAACATGAATTTTGGAAAGATATAAAAAGAAATAGTATTTAGAAACATTACACATTTAAACTATAATGACTATAATGAAAAGTTTGGTAACATTGCTATATATAAAATAATCAAAAGTTAATTGCATTCCCATATATCAGCAGTAGCCAGTTAGAAAATTCAATGAAAAAGGAGCTCTTTTTTTTTTTTTAAGCAACAACATACAATATAAAAATTCTAGCTCTCACTTTTGTGGAAAATAGATAATTGTCTTTTTATTTTTTTTAATTATTTTTTTCAGTTACAGTTGACAGTATTATTTTATATTAGTTTGGGGTGCATAGCATAGTGGTGAGACATTTATATAATTTATGCAGTGATCCCCCCAATTAGTCTAGTACCCACCTGGCACTACACATAGTTGTTGCAACATTATTGATTGTATTCTCTATGCTGTACTTTACATTTCTGTGATTATTTTGTAACTACCAATTTGTATTTCGTAATCTCTTCACCTTTTTCACCCAGTTCTCCAATCCCTCTCCCCTCTAGCAAGCAGTTTGTTCTCTGTAGATAATTTCCATTTCAAAAAAGTAAAAAACTTTCAACACTTAAAAAAGAAGCAAAAGAAGATTTGAGTAAATGGTGAAACTTTTTTTCCCAGATAAGAACTGACTGTTAATGTCAGTTCTTAGATTTAAGGCAGTTATAAAAAAAGTAACAGTAGGATTAGAACTATTTCACAAAGGAATTCTAGTATTCATATGAAAAAATAAACTTGGAAGTATATTCACCAGAGAAATTTTGAAAAGGAAAAATGTTGAAAGCATATTAACCCTAGAAATATTGAAGAATTTAATGAAGGTTCATAATTTGAATCATTTTGATAGTTGGCACAATATCTTGCATCCAATGCAACAGCAGTGCACGACATTTGATCCTGTTATTTACCGGAATTCAATAGGCGATCATGGAATCTCACAAAACTTAGAAATAGGGAAGGAAGAATTATTCAGTTTATGGTGTTGGGGCACTTATTTTAAAATGGAGGAAAATGGTCAGCTCATAGACTTCTCTCATATTTTATATAGCATAGTTTCAGATTCATTGAACATTACATGTTTTAAGAAAATTTAAAAACTAGAAGATAATGCATCCTACCTCGTGATAGGGAAGGACTTCTATGATTAGGAAGTAAACACCAAGGTAAAGGTCAACACATTTAATCACTTAAGAGTGTAACTTAAGATAAAAAGAAAGCTATAAAGCTATAATCAAAAATAGGCAAATTGGAAAAAAATTTCTTGTCAAGTATAAAATGACAAATACCTTGATCATATTAAAAGTCATAAATTGATAAGAAAAATAGTAAGACTATGATAGATCCCTGAGCAAGGAACACGAATAAATGGTAAACAGGAGAGAAAATATATTTAGTTAATGAATTTGAAGGTAAGGTCAAACTTATTAATTAGAAAACTGACTAAAGCAAGGTATAACTTTCCACTGATTAAATGAACAAAATTTAAATGTAATATCCAAAATTCTTTTTTTTTTGGTGAAAATACAGAAAAGTTAAAGTTTATTATAGAAAAGTTAAAAAGTACACTCCGGGGGAGTTCCCTGATGGTGTAGCAGCTTAAGGCTTCGGCGCTGGCGCTGTCAGTGCTGCGGCCTGGGTTCGATTCCCAGCCAGGGAGCTACCCACATACCAAAAAGCAAAAAAAAGCAGAATCTCAGGCCCCAACAGATGGGCATTTCAGAATCAATTTAACAAGGTCACCAGGTGATTTGTATTCACATAATGGTTGAGAAGCCCTGACCTCAAAAAAAAAAAAAAAAAAAAAAAAAAAAGTACACTCCGCATTGGTGGAGTGGGCTGACCCAAGAGCAGGAAGCACCAAAATTCTTAAATTTACTTGATAAAAAATAGGGGAAGAGGAATGAACATTGATCATGTGCCTGTTATATAGACTTTCCATATATTATTTTGTTGAATCCTTTCAGCAGCTCTAGGAATTATGCTTTTTTTAAAAACTATTTTTATTTATGAAATTAGGAGTCAAAATAACATTTGATAAATAGTCTAGCCAAGGGCCACCTGTCTCCAAAATCCATGATTTTTCCATTCCCCATAATGCAATTGTGAGCACTACTAAAGTTGCAACTTTTTGGGAAACCAGTTTGGCAATGTATTCCAAGAGCCTTAACCATTTGTGTTCTGATTTTGGATTCAGTAATTTCTGTTCTAGGAATCTACTCTAAGGTGGGAATACCCCAAAATAGAAAAAGCCCTGTGTCCAAAGATGTTTGTTGCAGCATTATTTAGATGAGTGAAAAATTAGAAATGGTATAAATGTCCATTAATGTATTAATTAAAAAAACTGTTAGACATCTACTGGATAGGACATATTTTATAGCCATTGAAATGATAGTTATGTCATAGTATGATCTGATGTTAGGCGAAAACAGGAGAATATAAAGTTTCGTTAATTAAATGTGTAAGGGAGAAATATTAGAAGACAATATAAAATGCTAACAGCAGCTATGTTTGGATGTTGGAACTATAAGAGATTTCTGTTTTCCAAATTTTGTTTTATTATATAATAAGAGTTATACCTTTAAGAAAATAGCTGTGGGAATATGGACCTGTTGACTTGCAGAGTCCCTTCCACCCTGCGATCGGCCTGTGTTCCTATGACACACAGAGTAGCCCAGAACTTGTTGTTTAGATGGCCAAAGATGGTTGATTCTGGATGGCTTAGTTTCCTCTGAACCCCATCTTTTTGGGGCTTGGCTTTGTCTGAGCAATGAGAATCAGCTCTTGAAAGCATTGAAGAAAATTACTGTACATTTCTTTTCTCATAGGCACTGAAGTGGCAGCAGCACCAGGGGTTGCTTCCTCCTGGCATGACCATAGATTTGTTCCGAGGCAAAGCAGCTGTCAAAGATGTGGAAGAAGAAAAGTTTCCGACACAGCTGAGCAGGCATATTAAGGTAGGATCCGTAGACACTCAGCCAGTTGGTTATCATTTGTTGAGGACTCAACATGTGCTTGCCCAGCTAGACCCTGTGCCAGAAGCTCAGGTTCGTGAGCAGGACTCATTCTCCAGCTCTGACAACATTCTGGGTTACTATTGGTGATCATTAGAGTCCAATGTTTTGGCATTGGCACACATCAGATGTATAACCAAGTGGACATATATTTGACATCTGGCCCATCATCTACCCTTGCACTTATTCCCAGGAAGCCTGCATTTGGAAGAATGCTTAGCTCTTTGGTTAAGCCTAGGACTAACTGTAAACTTAAAATGGATTTCTATTTGTCTCAAGGCTTCAGGCAGGATAAAATTACTGCTGAAAAATATCTTTACATGTAAGTCAAAACATATAATCCAGAAAAGATGAATTCAGAGCACTAAGCCACAGATTTAAGGAATATGAATTATTTTAAAATCCATAAATTCAATGAAAGCACAAACTCAGAAACTGTGGAGGACATCCACTGGAGTAGCAGATATGCTTGTAATTCTGGGAACTGCAGCAATTACTTGATTGTGCTTTTTCCTAGAAAAGCCTGATTTAAAAAAAAAAAAGAGCCAGCTATAAGATGGTAAAATTATTTTCCTCAAACAGCACACAAGCCCACTCTACAGTCTATGCCTGGTACTTTGCCTACATGCTGCAGGCAAAAACACAAATGTTGAACAAGACAAACAAAGGCAGTTGGACTTTTAATTTTGCGAACTGATCCTAGAAAAAGTGCCACATACCTCATTACTGAGTATCATTATGGTCACCTTTGAAGTACTCCCCTTGGGAAGCTATGCACTGATGACAGCACCTAGTCCACCCTTCAAAGCAGTTTGAGACTCTTTCTGGAATACCCAAATCTTGACAGTTGAGTTCATGAACTCATCACTGTGTGCTTGCATTGTCAGCACTGTACAAAAAACTCAGTAAGGTGTCATAATTTTGGCAAGGTATGACAACATCTCCCAGAAAAAAAGTCTCAAACTGCTTTGACGGGTGGACTAGGTGCTGTCATGAGTGCACAGCTTCCCAAGGGGAGTACTTCGAAGGTGACCATAGTGATATTCAGCAATGAGGTATGTGGCACTTTTTCTAGGATGAGTTTACAAAATTAATTGTCTGACCTCATATATCTGTCTTGTTCAACATTTGTGTTTTTGCCTGCAGTGTGTTAGGCAAAGTACCAGGCATAGATTGTAGAGTAGGCTTGTGTGCTGTTTGAAGAAAATAATTTTATGTTATGGCTGGTTCCTTTTTATTTTTAAATCAGACTTTTCTAGAAAAAAGCACAAATAATTGCTGCAGTTCTCAGAATTATAAGCATATTTGCTACTTCAGCATCCCCTTTATATTATAGTTTCTGAGTTTGTGCTTTTGTTGAATTTATGGATTTTAAAATAATTCATATTCCTTAAATTTTCAGCTTAGTGCTTTCAATTCCTCTTTTCTGGGTTATATGTTTTATTTTATTACTAAATTTATTAGGGTGACATTAGTAAAATTACATAGGTCCCAGGTTGGATTATATGTTTTGACTTACATGTAAAGATATTTTTCAGCAGTACGTTTATCCTGCCTGAAGCCTTGAGACAAATAGAAATCCATTATAATTATGCTGCTGGACTAAGATTTGTGGTGTAAACACTCTCTTTTTGGCATTTAAAGTGAAATTCATAACAGATTTTCTCTGTTCTCATTTGTCTGATATTTTGTTATTGGGAGCATGATTGCTGGTACAATAAATGCTTAGGGTACATTTCTCAGATAGTCTCCTGGAGTTAGTCGGCCACACAGTATCACTTGATTAAATGAAGGCCATGAAAAGAAACAGTAATGGAAAATTTGTTTACAAGATAGTGTAGGAAAACAGACATTTATTTTGAAAAAAATGACTTTTTTCTCCAGATGCACAACAGGAATGCATTATGTCATATTAAGTTGAGTGTGAAAGTAATCTAACTGTTGCTGAGTCTGATAAAACTTATTATTTTGGTTAACAGGATTATTCTAAGTCCCATGCTAAAATAGTTTGTTTTTGTTTGTTTGTTTGTTTTCTTTGGAAATAACAACTTCACATTGAAAAAACTAGTTTGAGCTGAGAGCCTAGACATAAAACTGGTCAGAGAAAATATATCCGTAATCTCCCTTATGTCCAGGTACAGAAAGGTCCTTCTAATACTTTATAATAATAACTAGCTATAACTGTTTTAGGACAGGGTTTCTCAAAAGGTTAAAATGGGAATTGTTTTAAGGCCAGTAGATAAGAATGCATTTGTTTCTTTGTTTCATTTGAAACAGTTTGGTCAGAAGTCACATGTGGAGTGTGCTCGATTTTCTCCAGATGGTCAGTATCTGGTCACTGGGTCTGTTGATGGATTCATTGAAGTTTGGAACTTTACAACTGGAAAAATCAGGAAGGTAAAGTATTTAAAATATATTAACTTTTCTAGTGGGGGAATTATCTCATATTGTTTTTTATTATTTTTACAATTTAAATTTACATTCGAATAGGTGATAGGTACATCTGATACAGCATTTTATAAAATAAAAAAATTGTTCAGTACAGGCTCTTACTCCCACCCTTGTCCCTCAGCTGATCAGTTTCTTTCCTTGGTCCAGCCAGGGTTATATTTCTTGTGTAACCTTCCTGGAATGTTCTAGGTATATGTAAGCAATTTCTTTTTATTTCTAATCTAACCTAATAAAAGTACTGTGTTTCTTTTATTATGAAGTTGAATATCTTTTTATAAATGAAAAGCCACCAATATTTTCTATTCTGTGAAGTCTGTTCATATCCTTTGCCTGTTTTTTTTTGTTTGTTCGTATTTTTGTTTATTACTGATTTATAAGAGCTCTTTACAGTTTGAGGAAGTCACATTTTGTAATGTATATTGCAAATATTTTTAGTTTTTTTTTTTCTTTTTTTTTTTTGGTATGTGGGTGGTTCCCTGGCTGGAAAGCGAACCCAGGCTGCAGCGTTGACAGCCCGAAGCCTTAAGCTTCTACACCACCAGGGAACTCCCTATTTTTAGTTTTGACTTGTCTTTTGACTTAGTTTATGATTTTGCTTTAGAGACATAAAATATTTTTGTATTGTCATATTTATCCATCTTCCACAATTTCTTGTAGTCCTTTTATGTTTCATTACATGTTTAATGTTTTATCCATATGGAATTTGTTTAGGGTGATAAAGTTGGTATAGATCCAACTTAATTTTCTCCTCAAATAGCTATTTATTGACTACCCACTGATTTAAAATGTAATCTTTATCATAAACTAAATTCTACTTGGTAGTGGATTTATGAGTAATTTTTACTTTTTACTTTATACAGTAGACTCTCCGTTAACTGGCACCCATGGGGATTGGTAGAGGCCGGATGAATGTGTCAGTGCCTGCTGCTTAATTTTCAGTTAACGGAGAGTCTACGGTATATATTTTTATAGTTTGCGTTTTTTTAACCATGAAGCAGTCTCAGTTTATAATTAGAAAAAAATTAGAGATACTTCAGTTTCAATAATAATGGATGATAACAGAAGTAAAATAAATAGGTTAGTGAATATATGGTTTTAGGAAAGGTAGCTGACAGTTTGGAAAAAACATTAGTTTCTCACATCATACCCCTCAGGTAAATAAATTCCGGTTTATTAAAGATGTACAATATGAAACTGCAGGGAAATTTTGCTTAGAAAAGATCAGTAAGCAAAAGATGTAGGGTATTATATTGGCATTTTTTACAATTTGAATTGTGTAAAATTACTCCCAGCATTATCAGTTGTTTTATTAGGAACATGTGAGCATGGCACTACTGTTTACCTTGGAGATTTAGAGTAAGTATAAGCAATTATCCTGCTTTTAGTGAATTTGTAGAGATCTGGGGTAACTGGGTTTTTGTGTTATTTTGATAGTTGCTTTTCATTGTTTCCTTAAGGATCTCAAGTACCAGGCCCAGGATAACTTTATGATGATGGATGATGCTGTCCTCTGTATGTGTTTCAGCCGAGATACAGAAATGTTAGCAACTGGGGCTCAAGATGGAAAAATCAAGGTACAGATTAGTGGCACAAACTCTTGTATATAGACATTTTGACAGTTCTGTAAGTATGTAGTGTCCTACATATAATATTCAGCTTAATAACATTTGTTGTTTCTTGAGCATCAACTTTGTGCCAATCACTTTTTCTTGTTTAATCCTAATAATAACTCTGCCTAGGGAGGTTTAATAATTTGTTATAGGGCTTCAGTTCAGATCTGCTCATGCCCTTTCTACTATACCACCCGACTTACCTTGTATGTTGTATTATGCTTTGTTTTTCTTAGGAAATGAGATGGTTTGCAGCTGATTAACTGTGGTTTGTATTTAATGCTGGTAAAATGCTCTGGGCTAGATAAAATACAGAAATGGTCTCTGCTAAGTGAACTTAGAGTCTAAATTTTTGTTTTAATAATTTACAAGGAAAGAGGTTTAAGTTTCACAGGATTCAGCTATCACTGTACTCTGTGAACCGGACATATCATATTCAGCTATTAGCATGCATTTTTAATGCTGTTTTAGTATGTTTGTGAACATCGCATCTTGTTTGGCTGTGTGGGCTAGAGTGGAACACTTTATTTGCAAGTTTTTACTTTTTTTTTTAATGAAGGTATGGAAGATTCAGAGTGGACAGTGTTTAAGAAGATTTGAAAGGGCCCACAGTAAAGGTGTCACCTGTCTAAGCTTTTCTAAGGATAGCAGTCAGATCCTTAGTGCCTCTTTTGACCAGACAATTAGGTAAGTAAGAATCCCCAAACCGCCCACACTTGAGTTTGAAGCTCTGGAGGGAGGTACTAGTGCTTCTTCCTTATGCTTCTTCTAGGATGGTGCTATATGAAGAGTAAGGGTGTGAGACCTCATTTCCCCAGAGTACAGCTAATGCAGTGCTGTTGTTTTGTCCATTTGAGTCTTTACCTAGAAGAGTGATTAGAGATTATAGCAGTGTTTGATGTTTCTCAAAGTATGGTCTATGGACCCACCTGTATCAGTCAGTAACATTAGAGGGCATATTACAAATACAGATTCCTGGTACCCAGCCAGAATCTAGCAGCCTGTCCCCAAACAGAAAACTTAAGATATTCTTGGCATATTTTCTTCTAGTCTTTGTTCCAGCCTTTTGTTTTGTTTAATTGCTTGACGTAATGAAAATGATACTATGTACATAATTGCATAGCCCTTTTTGTTCACTTAATATTATAGTATAAACTTTTATAATTAATCTAAAGTGCATTCAACACTTGTTCCCAATCATAATACATAGACTATTAATTGTTCTTTTCAATTCCTTTTGTTTGTGAAAGAATTCATGGTTTAAAATCTGGGAAAACCTTGAAGGAATTTCGTGGCCATTCCTCCTTTGTTAACGAAGCAACATTTACACAGGATGGACATTATATTATTAGTGCATCCTCTGATGGCACTGTAAAGGTTAAGTATTTGTTACTGGTTTATTTTGGGGTGTCTTACTTCATTTTTGCCCCTTGAGGAGTTTTCATTGGTTGTAATGGTGGTAATTGTGGTAGAGTAAACCTCTTTACTAGCTATTTTAGTTATAATTGAGATGAGTCTGAGACAGTAGTAATATTCTCTGGATAATTCTTATTGGCCTAGGGAGCTCAAATCTCAAATCTATAAAATCAAAACAGACTTTACCATATGTAGGAAAAGAGTAGGGGTATGGGATCCTCAACTTTAGTCACCCCCCATTTATAGTGGTTAAATTTGATCTTACCATAGGTGTGGTCCACCTGCAACAGTCAAATTCACAAAGGGCTGAGTGGCTAAATAAATAGATCTCTTTTTTGTTGCATGACCTCATCCCACCCGGGCCTCCACATTTAGTATTTTCCTAACAGCATTTAAAGAGGAACAGAAGAAGTGTAGAGTAGACTAAGCTTTCTTTTAGATACTTATTTACTGCCCTCAGCTTTCAGCTGAAAGGAATGTGTCTTTAGTACCTTAAGAGATTTAGTCATTTTAAGAAAGGGCCTCATTCCCTAGAAAAAATGAGAAATCCAAGTAGGAAATTGCTGGAGATCTTTGAGACACTCCATATACATTCTGGACCTGATTTTAAATTGCCTTATGTAAGTGAGTGCTTTGAACAGCCCTCTGAGATTGCTTGTTCTGGCTTGGGAATTGAACCAGAAACCTGAGGGTAGGAGATGTGCTCTTCCTCAGGATGAATGGGGAAATACATAGAGCTCTTAGTACTTTAGTCATGGGATTTGCCCTCTTTGCTATGTATAGGGTCTTGAAACATGTAAAATGCCATTGGGAGGTTTATCTAGGCCTTTTTGTTTTGAGGTCTTTTCCCTTAGTTCTGCAATGTGTGAGGTAAAGTATCTCACTGACTTCTTGGACAGAAAACACTAGCATCTTTAGAACTCTTGGTCCCTGAAATGTTCATTTCTCTCCTAGGCAATGGGGCTTTAGAGGGGAGATTGGGACAAATGATAACAGCATTTATTAGGAAAATAAACCCTGGGGCAACTACTGGGGCAAGTATTTCCTCCTGTTTACAGGTATTCAACATCTGTCTTGTGCTAAGCTCTGTTGAAGGTACAGTGGAAACGCAACATAATCCATGCCTTTGAGGCTTTTATGCCTCATTAAGTTAGTGGTGTTCAGATAGTGGCATGCTGTACCCCTTCTCTAAGCACATCTCACATATTAATAACTATGATGTCTGATTTAACCTCTTCAGTTCATAACAGCCCAGAGGGCAAGATGAAAAAGCATTAGGGTAGAGAACTATTACCAGAAGAGAAGTTGAACTGAGAGAGGATCCACTTCATAGATCCTCATGTGTGTGTATGAACATTTTGACGCTGTACATTGGAATAATTTGTGGAGCTTTTAAAAAATGCACATGCCAATACTCCACCCCAGACCTCCTAAATTTGATCTCAGGATAGGATCCCCAGCATGTAACTCAACAAGCATGTCCAGATAAGGGCAGCTTGGTGGTGGTTTATGGTGGTAGCATATCTAATAAGCAATTGGTAGCTCTTGAGGAAAATTTTGTTTAGAGAAGATCATATATTTTATAAGTGTTTTATTAGCTTTATTTATTTGTTTGTATCAGTTGATCAGCAAATAGATGATAAATGCTTACTGTGCATATGGCAGTGCTAGGTATTTGAACTGAAAATCAAGTAAGAACATTTTATTCTGAGTCAGTTTTTTTCTTTTTAGTAATCTAATTTTTATTTTTTAAACCCCCAAACGTTAGAAATTCTTATACAGAAAAAAATGTTTATGCTTTAAACTTTTGTGTCTTAGATCTGGAATATGAAGACCACAGAATGCTCCAATACGTTTAAATCCCTGGGCAGCACTGCAGGAACAGATATCACTGTCAACAGTGTGATCCTGCTTCCTAAAAACCCAGAACACTTTGTGGTGTGCAATAGATCAAACACAGTGGTCATTATGAACATGCAGGGACAGGTAAGTGCTCAGAAAGTACCTCTGCGCAGAGCCTGTGAGCCATTCCCAAATCAGCATGTCTTGGTCCTGGCCCTTTCAGTAATAAATATGGGTTCACCACTCCAAATACTATACACATAAAGTATTTGTTATTCAGATGCTTATTAAAACTATACATCTATAGAACATCTCTTTGGCCTCTCAAAAGTTGTCTCCTTTCTCCAGGGTGTTTGTATATTATGCTCCTTCTTTTTGCATCCTTTGGATAAAGGGGGCTCTAATCTGTCTTTAATTCTCTTCAGAATCTCACTGAAGATTTTTAAGGTGAGGCAGATAGAGTGTATCATTCACCAACTTGGGACATCTCCTAGCTACCACATGATTGAAGATGGAACTCTAATAGGAGATGGGCAACAGTGTCTTCATGATGTGTTTTTGTAATCAGGACACCTGCATGGTTCCCAAGTAAACTCACTTTTGTAGCACCAGGGACATTAGAAGCATCCAGGTTGAGGTCTGAAGTCCTGGAAACGTGTCATGGTGCTATTGAAATATTGGCCTGGGCACTTGGGGATTCTCTTGAGCATGGAGAAGACCCAGAGGCTGGTGTATGGAACTCTCTTTCCATTCCTTTATCCTTATAACTGAACCCAGGGCTGAGATGGCTGGTCTGTTGTATCTGCTAGGGCCTTGCATAATAGCCATAGTTGCCCACTTCCTAGTTTTCTGCTTGACTTTTTAAAGCCCTTTTATTAAAAAAAAATTTTTTTTAGATTCATGAAGAAGTTACAAAACAGCACAGAGTTCCTGTGTGCCCTTTCCCCAATGATAACATCTTATATAACCATAGTACTATAATTATCAAAACTTGGAAATCAATATTGGTAAAATTCTGTTAAATACCAACTTTATTTCAATTTCACCGGTCTTTACATGCATTCACTTTGAGGTGGGAAGTTAATAGTTCTATGAAATTTCATCAGATGTTTAGATTTAAGTACCACCACCACAATTAGGATAAAGAATAATTTCATTACCACCAAAGAAACTCGCTCATGCTACACATTTATTGTCAAACCCTCCCTGCCAACCCTAACCACTGATCTGGTTTCCATTTTAATTTTGTCATTTTGAGAATGGTATATAAATGGAATCATAAGTATGTATGTAACCTTTTAACTTTTTGCAATTGGTTTCTCTTGGCTTGATTTATGATGATTCTAAATGGTATATAAAATAGAGCAAGCAAGTCCTAGAGACAGAGTCAAACTGAATGGGGAGAGCTTCTCATTCTGTTAGAAAGTAGACCTTGGCTGGGGAGTTCACTGGTGGTGTAGTGGCTAGGCTTCAGTGCTCTCACGGCCATGGCCTGGGTTTAATTCCCAGCCAGGGAACCAACCAAAAAAAAAAAAGTGGACCCTGGGGACTATAATCCACAGAGCTTTAAGAACCAGTGGTATATTGATTTAGAAATTGTTCTGTATGTGGTAATGAATTGGCTTCAGTGTAAACTGGCTCAGTAAAGAGCAGGATTGGTGACTTGAGACACATATGAAGTCTAAATTTCTGTCTGCTGCTAACTTTAGATAGCCTATCTGTTGAATATTTTCTGGGCAAGAGGATTTAGCACATGATGAATAGAATTAGTGATGTAATTATAAATGACAGTAAACCGAAGTGCAAAATGACCATGTGAAGATGTACATTTAAATTGATGCATTAGAACTGCTGCTAATCCAGATGTTTTGTTTTGCCTTGGGCTGCGGTATGATCTAGATTGTCAGAAGCTTCAGCTCTGGTAAGAGAGAAGGAGGTGACTTTGTTTGCTGTGCCCTCTCTCCTCGTGGCGAATGGATCTACTGTGTGGGGGAAGACTTTGTGCTCTACTGTTTTAGCACAGTCACTGGCAAACTGGAGAGAACTTTGACAGTGAGTATTACTGCTTTAAAGGCATCTAAAGAAACTATGTTAATGTTGGTGTCTTTCTGAACTCTGAGGTAAACCTTTTTCAGACTACTATCAGTGTAAACTCAGTATAAAAAATATGAAACTTTTATTACTAAAAAAAAAGGCCCATAAATAATTGTATGGAATTACTCCTCTCTCAAGAAAAATCATCATTCAGTGAGCTCTCAGCTTCAAGTGGATGATAGGGTAGTGTAGGTATACATGAAGCAGTGAAGAGGGAAGGGATCTTGCCTGTTTAGCCAGCTAGATTAGCCGTATCTCCCTCAGGGGGTTTGGAGAGTGACAGATACAACTAGTTCTCTCCATCTCCTTTTAAAGGTAAATTACTTTTACTTTATTCTGTCAAATTGATTTGATCATGATGTTTTTAAGCAGCTCTGTGCTGTAAGAGTCAGTGCAAGGAGTAATTAATGCCAGCTTTGTAACAACCACATTTAAAATTTATTTTTTATCATGTCACAATGTGATATGAGTTGGGTAGCCCTCCATCTTTTAGCTATGTCATTTGGAATATGTGGTATCCAGGGTCTCAGGAAGAGACAAGATAGATGGGAGACTGCCATAGATGTTTTGTGTTTTTGTGGGGGAGGGAGGTAATTCCCTGGCTGGGAATCGAACCTCGGCCGCGGTGTTGAGAACACCGAAGCCTAGCCACTACACCACCAGGGAACCCCCTTCCATGGATGTTTTTAAGACCCACTTTGTTCCTTATTCTTTTTTGGTTAGAATTCAGTCACATGGCCAGTGCAAGGTGGGGCAGGTAAAATGTAATCTTCTGTAGGCCAGGAAGAAGAAATTATATAGTGAACATATAAAAAATTGTATGTATACCCATATTAGAGAATCATCTCTTGTCTCCTTCATTCTTGAATGAACTTTTGGCACACTTGCCCCATGAAACCTTCAGGACAGATCTAGATGTGAGCAAAGCAAAGTGAGGTGGATAGTGTCCTCTTGCTGAGTGGCCTGGACAATCCTGTTTAAGGAATTATTTGGTCTCAACCACTGTCTTCACCTAAATTTTATAAAACGAAAAACGATGATGATAAGTAGGATCAGCTAGCTGTAGTGCAAAAGTGATTGGGATAAAGTGTGAATTTCACACATTATAAACAATATAAACAACAGTGTGATAGCCTTGTTTGAGGTGTTGACTTGTGTGTTTTTTAGTCCTCTTTGAAGCTTAGCTGCCTTAGGCTTGATTTCCTGTGGTGAAAAGTGGAAGCTTCACTCTTTTCTCCCACTCAGCTCTGGAAGCCTCTTCGGAGTGATTTTTTTTTTTTTTTTTTTTTTTTTAATAGACCTGTATACCCTAACCCTGTGCTTTACTTTTTCCAGGTTCATGAGAAGGATGTGATTGGTATTGCACATCATCCTCATCAGAACCTGATTGCTACATACAGTGAAGATGGACTCCTAAAACTCTGGAAACCCTAATTTGACGTTTTTCTTTTTATGAAGTAGCTTAAGAGCATGTACTTAAATGAAGACATATGGATGTGTAGCTTTTTTTTTTGCCAGCTTTTCTGAGTAAATTGTTTGAATTAGGCACAAGAATAATTTTGTGAAAATTCATGTTTAAGTAGCAGTTACCCTTTAAAATATATTTTTAAGGTATTTGTTTGTCTGTTTCTAATTGGGGCAGTCACCTAATGTTTTCTTTTTTAATCTTTTACTTGGAGAGTGAAACATTGATATTTCTAGAAAAAATTGTAATCTTTTGATTATTTGAAATGCTTATTAAAACGTTAACTCCTTGCAGTAAAATTTGTAAATAGGGAACCATCCTATCCATATTCAGTAGCTGTTTGATATTTGCTATTCCATTTTTTTTTTTTTAGATGTTAATAAACATAAACCTTTCTGAAGGCTTTGTTTTTAAATGTGAGTAAGTGCTCATCTAGTTAATATATTTACTTAGTATTTTGTGAGGTGGTTGGGACAGGACATTATCCCCCAATCTTAAAAGTACAGCAGGAAGTCAGTTCCTGGATAGAAGAGATGTTGTGAGAAAAGGTTGGAGGTTGTGTAGGATCTTATTGCACTGCCCTCACCTGTCCACTCATTCTTCTTAGCTGTGCCTTCTCATTGTTCTGACCAACTCTAGAGAATATCTTGTCCATCTCCTGCATAGATGTAGTTGCAGGATCCATGATGAGAATTCAATTTTGGCATCTCCCTTTTGTATGTAAAGGAGGGTCTTGCGTTGAAAATGTGCTGTTGTTCCAAAGAAAAAATTAGAAAAGGACTTGAGACGTAGAGAAGTCTTTTTTGGTGTGTGCATCATTAACAGTTTGTTAGCTAAAGAGAAAAACATAAAAGCTAACAACATTGAAAGTATTTTGCACATGGGTTTTTCTTTTGTTTAAAGATGTTGAAAGATGGGGCACTTGAGTAAGGTAATGTATTAGGTACCACTTCAAGAAAGTGAGAACTTAGTTGTGTAGTCCCTTTATGCCCTGTTTTAATTTTAGCATTTATTAGATACAAACTAGTGGGGAGAGTTTTTAGTTTTACAGTCTTATAATCTACCTTTGTTTGAAACTTGAAATATAGCATGGCACATAGTAATGCTCAATATTGGCTGAATTCTTAGCACTAAGAAATCCCTTTCCCAGTCATATTCCCAAAACTAAAAAATTGTCTTTTAGCCATAAAAGCCTGCAGTTTTTTGACAGGATGTCATATTCTACCAATTTGAGAGTTGGAACACAGCCATGAACCCATGAATTCATGTGAATGCAGTTGCCATCCTAGTGAAAAGAAGTCTTCACTTAAGTAAAAGAAGTTTAAGGTGGAAAAAGAGGGAACAGCTTATAAAATTTCTTTAAAAACCTTCAAGAAATTGGATTTTTTATTTAGTCCATGACTAAATAAACTGGCAGTTGTGAAATGCATACTTTGTCCCAAGGCTCATAAAGGGCAAGAATCCAGCCAGCACATGTTTGCTTATTCCTTCTAGGAGTTTTTATCAAACACCTCTATGTTCCTGCACCTGGTGCTGAGGATGGTTATGAAAGATCAGTTTCTGTCATGGGATAAGGAAGAAAAGCAAGTTAAAAGAAGTAATTAAAACAGTGGGATAAAAGAAAACCTTGAGTCTTTTTTTTTTTTTTTTTTTTGGTATTGGGAGGAAAGGTACCTAATGCAGCCCTACCGAATTAGGAAAGGCTTCCTGGAGGATTTGACCACAGTAGGATCAGCAGGAGCTGAAGGTAAAGTGTGATTGGCGATTTAAATTAGCAGGAGCCTTTCTAGTCAATACAGCGTGGCATGGGCATTGCTGCAAGGCATACATGTGTAAGACAAAAGGTACTGCTCAAGGAGAGTAGAGACCAGAATTGGGAGCCATTAAGTATGTTTTCCTTAATAGAGTAATGCATTGATAAAACAAATAAATGCAAAGTTGACAGAATGAATCTTTCCCAGGTAATTCTTAGGCATCTGTCTACAACTTCATTTCGAACAAACTTAAAAAAGTGAGAACTCCCGCTTCCCCTTACTCTGCGCCAAGATTTTCTTAAGGCTCATGTGACCATCCCTCCAGTACAGAAGGCAGGGGTATCTTCAGGGACAGGCCAAAGTGGGAGAAGGGACGCCCACACGACTGCCCCAGTTGTCCCGCGCAGGGACCGGAAAGACCGCGGGCCGCGCATGCGCAAGGAGCCTCGGTGCGCTGCAGCAGAGGTCTCCTTTGGACCAGCTTGAAACAGCTAGCTCCAGAGGAGCCTCTTACCATGCTGGCACGCCTAGCGCCTCTTCTGGAGCCAGCTGTTGGACTGAAGGAGTCTATCGACGCCACTAGGCTGCTTTTCACTTCACATATTGGCAAAAAATCATGTTACTAGCCTCTTTACCACAGTGCCAGTGGCAGAGACTAAACAATTGGGGGGCTGGATGCTGGTCACTAGTGTACTGAAACTAAGCTTGTGTCAGGTTCCTCCGGAACCTGCTGCAGCCCACCAATTCAACTGATACTCCTTTCCAGCACTTAAACTACATGAAGTTAACTCCATGAGGGTAACAACATTTGTCCTATCCCCCCATTCACTCAATTGAATTAGTGACTCTGGAAAACATCCAACCAACCTGACCATGGTATTTCAGAGCATATGTATTTTTTTCTTTTTAATAAAGTCTCAGGTACCATTCAGTATTTTCACCAGTTTTATTTTTCAACTTACTGCCACTAATAAATAGTACTGATTGAGCCCTTCCTATGTAAACAAGGACAGACTATTACTACTGTAACAAACATGAATACGCAGATTTCCACACCTTGCTCATGTAGCTTACACTGAAAATCAGGTGCGATTCCAAAGCTCAATTTCTTTGGCTAATTGCTGTATTTCTTCTCAATCTTTAGGTGAAGAATCCATGGATTTTCTTTCCACATTCTGTTAAATCTTTCAACTGGCCACAAGCAGTGAGGTAAGTAGAAAGAGAACAAATTACAAGAATCTCAATTCCAGTCTTTGCTGTCATTTAATTTCTTTTTACTTGGGCTGTGTCACCTGGTAATTAGTTTGAAAAGCAAATTCTCAGGTCCTACACCTCAGGCTTACAGAATCAGAAATTGTGGCAGTGGGGCTAAGCAAGCACACACACAAATTTGAGAACCAGTAGACTGGAAGGCAGTTTCTTCATGTATGAATTACAGTCATCCCTTGGTACTCGCAGGGGATTGGTTCCCTGACCCATAGTGGATATTACAATCTCAAGATGCTCAAGTCCCTACACATCTCTTTATTCTTGTGGCAAATTCAAGTTTTGTTTTTTGGAACTTTCTGGGATTTTTTTTTTTTAAAATAAGGTTTTTATCTATCTATTTATTTATTTATTTTGGTATGTGGGTAGCTCCCTGGCTGGGAATCGAACCCAGGCCACAGCGTTGACAGCGCCGAAGCCTTAAGCCACTACACCATCAGGGAACTCCCTTTCTGGGATTTTTTTCCCAAATATTTTCAATCCGCGTGTGGGTGCTTGAATCTGCGAATGCAGAACCCGAGGCTGCGAGGGCCAGTTGTGTTTTGATTCTTTTCAGTCTCACAAGGTTGCTGTGCTGAAATAACCAAATTAAGGGATAAAGGTACAAAACGTCAGAAGTCCTTGACAATTTGTATTGCTGTATTTTAGTGGCATTTTCAGTCACTGTGGTTTTTAGTCTATGCTTCATTTTCCCACAGTATCAAAAGAAAGATTGTGATGAAATATGTCTAAGCTGGGAAGCTCCATTGGTCTGAGTATCAATTTACTTGCAATATCAAGCACTGCTATGATGTGACCTTCCACATAAATTCTAGTAATGGTATTACTGTCCCAGGTGATTAATACAACTATGTCACCATGTTGGTGGTGGTGAAACTTGGCTGTACCTACCCATTTGATGTTTAAGCTACACCCACTCACAATCACACTCAAATTCCCGGAGCTGGGGCTCTTGTATTATAGCTTCCCAGGTTCACTCCAATTGTAGTCAAGGTTGAGAACCAGTGCCACAGGCAGGAAAGACCTGTTGCTAATTTTACATACAGGAAGGCTAACCACCATGTGCCACAACACCTTGCTCTTACTCTCTCAAGTGTGAACGGTGGGAGAAAGCATCACAGAGAAAGCATCAGTGCCAGGGCCAGGAACTGCATTTGGATTTCTTGTAGTGTTCAAGAGGCATTTTGTTTTGCAGACTGCAAAGACAAACTGGTCAGTTTCTGCCTCTCTAGTTTGTACATTTTTAGTGATTCCTATTTCCTTTTAAACGTTTTTTTTACTGTGGCGAAACTAAATAAAAATTTCAACCATTTTGAACTGTACAGTTTAGTAGTATTCATCACACCATGCAACCATCACTGTATTTCTAACTTTTTCATCACCCCAAACAGAACCCATTAAGCACTAACTCTCCATTCCACTTCCCCCAACCCTTGGGTAATCTCTTTGCTCTATGAATTTGCCTAGATATTTCATGTAAGTACAAGCATACAGTACTTGTCCTTTTTGTCATACATACAGAGGGCTGTCTGGAAAAAATCCAGCCATAAATGCCTCTATTTTTCATATTACATGACTGGATACTTTCTGGCTAGTCCTCATGTACATCACATTTTGTTTACTCATTTATGGGACACATGGTTGTTTTTCCTTTGGCTATAGGAAACATTGGCATGCAAATATCCCAGCTAAGAGTACAATTATAGGTCACATAGCAATTCCATAGTGGCTTCTTGAGGAGCTGCACTTTTCCCATAGCAGGTATACCATTTTACATTGATTGCCATTAGCAATGTACAAGATTTCAGTTTCTCTATATTGTCACATTTTCATTTTGAAATTAGATTTTGGATTACTAGGTGTGAAGTGGTAGCTCCCTGTGGTTTTGTTGTTTCCCTCATGACTAATTTTTAAAATGCTCTTAAATACAATAGATTTATTGCAGAAATTTTTAGTATCTGCATATTAACTCAGTAAAAACTAAAATTTCTTACCACAGCCATTGTTTTTGAATACTGTTTCTGAACACCTGCTTCATATTCAAACATGAGGGTAGCAGCCTCACACACAAAGAGGGAGAAGTTATCAATTAGGAGTATCACTATGACAAACACTGAAGGTTTGAGAACGATTCTTTACACCAAGTTTCAGTTTCTCCTTTTTGACTCAAGTGTTCTCTGAGGGGAACTTAAGATGTGGGTCACTTCCAGATTGGAAATGTTTAAGATTCCTGATTATAGGAGATAAAACAGAACCAGAGATATGATAGGCAAAAAGCTCTCTCCTATTCTCACTCAGTGTCTGCCAAGTTTTTAACCCTCCATTTTTTTGGCTCATACCCACCCCTCCACTTTTCATCCCCAGTATTTTTTTTTTCTATGACTCATTTTAACTAATTGAGTTACCTATCTTAGTGAAAAGCTATTGCTTTCTGCTGGGAAAAAAAAGCCTGTGGTGACACATTGGAAATGCTTTGTAATCAGTATATTAAGGAGACATTCATACATTTCAAGAATTGCTTAAATTCTGAAAATCCAGATTTAAGCTTGTGAACATTAAACATACAATTAAAGCTATTCATCATAATCTGCTATGATACCAACATTGAGTTACAGTTACTTTGGAGCAGAAGTTAAATGGTTTAAAGTAAGCCTGTAATATACCTAAAAACACCTTCCTAATCTCATACATGCAAATTAGTTCTCCACGTAATGGTCTCATCACTCCAACTTCTAAGTTAGTTTGCTCTCTGGAAGCCACTACTCTTGAGGCTTACCATGGTCTAAGGAGAAGGAAAAATATGTAATCTAAGACTGATAGTTATATATATTTTTAAAAAGATGGCATAGGAGAAGGGAATGCGATTCTACAAGTGCAAGCCCTCAAGAAACAGTTTATTATAAACCCCTTCTTTAGAAAGGTGTCATTTCTATCACTGATACTTCAGGCTAAATTATATAGCATGCCATCTTCAAGTAACAATTGAGGCAGTAAATAAATGCAGAAGCATCACAATGAATCCCACTTAATACAACTATACAGACTAACACTTCTCTACAAATTAAGTTCTTTGATTGCCAGTTAAATACACAGTTTTAACTTCATAGCTTAACAATTAAGTCATACACTCAAGTCAATACATACACCTAGCATTTCAGTCTAAGCTATTCCATGTACATACTGAAATTACAAAATATGGCCTAACAAATGCTAGGGGAAATTTTTTTTTTTTTAGTTTTTACAGGTTTTAAACTTATCTTGCACACTGAAGTCATTATACATACAGGGCAAAGTCAGAGCTTTTATATTTGCGTTTATTCTTCATTTAACTTTAAAACACTACTACAGTTGAATATTAAAACAATGACAATAGCAAGTAGTGAGCATATTATGATTATAGTCCTTCACTCATTCACTACTGCATATAAAATGCCAGTAGCGAGCGTTATTCACAGGCCCCATTAAGAGGTCTGACACTGAACACCACCCCTAGGA
>PVJL010012331.1:0-37842 GCA_004026885.1 Lyroderma lyra | reverse complement strand
GGGCTCCCCTGCAGCCTCTCCGGAGACGTCAGACGCGCTGTGGCCCCGCTGCACCTGGGTGGGAGGGCACAGGTGGACGGGCGGGAGTGCTGGGGCACCTGCCATTTGCAGTGAAACCCCACTGTCTCGTGGGGGCCCCCTAGCCCCCCACCCTTTTTCCTGCTCTCGGCCCCAGGTGGCGGGATCCCCGTGCAGACCGCTCCTCAGAGAACCTCCAAACCAGGACAGGACCTGGCCCGGCTCTGAGGAGGGTGGGGACGTCGGCTGGCAGCCCGTGGCAGGGGCACCCTGCAGCCCCCCACGAACACGGACACGGGGCAGCTGGGTGTGGGCAGCACTGCGTCCCCCCGCCGCTGCCCCGGGGATGTGGGAGAGGAGGAAGCTGCTCCCCGAGAGCGCGGTCTCCCCGACCTCATTAGTGAGAGGCAGTCGCGGGGGGACCACTCCCACCCCGCTCTCTGTCACTCTGTCACCTTTGCTTTCACCCCATCCCCTTGAATCACAGGGAAAGTGCTGGCTCCTGCCCCCCGACACCCCGCTGTTTTCTCCTTTGTTGTCACAGCGACAGGTGCGCTGGGACGGAGCCGCTGGGGACAGGAAGGCGCCCGTCGCCCTGGTGGGTCCTCGTCCATCCGGGTTCAGGTGCCTTCGCATCACGGTGACAGAGAGTCTCACGGAAGGACACCAATGGGGCAGAGAGGCGACCAGCCCGCCACGCCGTTTCTTCTGACTGACAGCAAGCAAGTTTGGGGGACCCCCTAGGCCCCCTGCGAGCGTCTGCAGGGGCGACCACTGCCAGCCCGCCCGCCCCCCGCCGACTGGTTTGTTCCGTCACTCACTCCAGCCCCGTAGGACAGCGTGGGACGTGCTCCGCCTCTGCCACCCTCCTGTACGCCACGTGGCGGCTTCTCGTGGGTCCCCTCATGTCACTAATGCTCCTCAGCATTTTCGGTGGCCACGTGCCACGCTGCCACCACTCCCTCAGCCTGTGTGACGGTCCCCAGCTCCGGGAACGAGACGTGACGGCCGTTCCTGCACGCGGCCCTCCTTGGGCCACATTTCTGTGACTTCTGTTGGGGTTTTGGTACATCGTGCCATTGCCCCTGTCCCCACCCTCCAAAGGACACAGCCTATGGCTCTGGCGCAGCACGTGGGCGCCCGTCGTCCATGCGTGGGCCACGGTGGGCTGTATTTGCCGCGTTGCGGGGAGACACGGCCATCGTGGAGGGTTTCGGGGGACCCCTGCGATTCAGGGGCGCCCCAGCGTTGGTCACAGGCCTGCTGGCTGCAGTGCAGCTGGTGTGGTGCCTGTCGGTCTTCGGCCCATGTTCTCCTGCAGGCGCATCTGGCCTGCGACGCAGCTGACCAGACGCCCGTTTCCGACCGGACAGGAATCAGCGGGGCTGTCCCTGTCCACTGGGGACGTGTGGCCAGGCGACGTCCAAACCGCACGGCGCGCGAGCGAGCCGCCAACCGGGCGTCACCTTCTCCTGGTTGCCTTTGGCTCTCGCTGCGGGTTCCCGGTACCTCCAGCCCTCCGGGCGTCCCACATGGTCCCCCGTCCCATGTCTCGGCATCTCCCGCTGTAGTGCGGGGACGGTCCCCCCACCTCCCCGCAGCGAAGCGGCTCGTCTCTGCCCCCCAGACGGCTGTGGGCTTTGGGCTTCGGGGCTACTGACCTAAGGCTGCACGCTTGGCTCCAAGTCGCTCTGTCAGTCATGACGGGGGTATCTTGCCTCAGGGACCCAAGGCCACAGACAGAATGGGACACCGGGGTCCTGAGGGGCACAGGTTGAGGGGCACAAGCTGAGGGGGACAAGCTGAGGACGCCCAGAGTCTCTGCCAGACCCCAGCAGCGCACGCGAGATCTCGGAGGGGGGACCACACGCGGGCGATGACAGGCACCGACACGGTGTCCCCTCCCTGGTGTCCCCCTCCCTGGTATCCCCTCCCCAGTGTCCCCTCCCCGGGGTCCCCTCCCCAGTGTCCCCTCCCCAGTGTCCCCTCCCCGGTATCCCCTCCCCGGTGTCCCCTCCCCGGGGTCCCCTCCCCAGTGTCCGAGGATGCCCCTGTGCCCAGCGCCAGGCCGTGGGGTCTCGTAAATCAGGGCCACCTCCGTGTCCAGGGCTGCCTGTCGATTCGAGTCGGAGACATCGCGCACCGGGTGGCCCCCCACCGTCCTGTCCCCAACGAGCAGCCGGGGGCCCCGGCTCCGTCGCTGTCACCAGCACCTCTTAGGTCATTCAGTTCATGCTGGCATTGGACACATGTGTGGGGACGGGCCCTTCACAGCGATTTCTTGTCCTAATGACCATTTCCCCCAAGAATCGGTCGGACGCCTTCCGCACGTGCACGCCGAGCTGGGCCAAGGATGGGCTCAGGGTGGTGACACGGATGGACAACAGGTCCCGGGGGCAGACGGCGGTCAGCGAGGTCACCCGCGGTAGGGGACGCGCTCAGGCCGGCCGCTGTGGAGGGCAGGCTGCCTGCCGTTCCCCCCGTCGCCCTGTCCGGGCCCCGACTTCCCAAAGCCGGTGAGGCCTGGCGGCCGGCCGTGCGCTGCCCTCCCTGGGGCGGGGCCGGGGAGGGGGCTGGGAGCTCTGGGGGCGCCTTGTCCCCGGGGGCCCCCGCCCAGAGCGCAGCCCTCCCCCGCCGCCCACTGCGGAGCCGCCTGCTGGGGCTCTGCCAGCCGCTGAGTAAAGCTGCTCGTGAATAACTCCGGTTAAAGCAAGGGGCCGCTCCTGCTCCCCGAGTGCCTGCTGGCCCCCAGCCCAGGGCTTCCCAGCGCGGGGTCGGCCCGGGGGTCCGCGGAGCACTGTCACGGCCACCCCCGCCCCCGCCCCGCCTGCAGTGCGGTCCACGTAGCTGCTGTCACTACAGGAGTTTCATGTGCTCAGGCCCGTCGCCTCTGGTCCATCTGCATCGACCAGACAGGTCAAGCATCTCGCTTCAGCAAGGTTGTCACCCCCAAGCCCTCTCCTCCATGTGACGAGGACGAGGCCCCGTTGGGGGGCCCCACCATGCTCATCCTCAGGGCGGGGACGCAGTCTCCCCGGGAGGCCCGGCCCCTCGGAGTCACAAGCCACAGGTTGGGCCCCCGGGGTGCCTCACTCACTGTGCACGACGCCCACACCTGGGATCAGACGCCACTGACCAGCCCCCCGCAGGCAGAGCCACCACGAGCTGGCCTCGGCCCCACGAGGACAGGGACGGGGACAGGGATGGGCCTGCCACCCCAGCTGGCCGAGTGACAGCGACAGGAGTGCGTCTTGGCCCGGAGCCCCTCCCCCCGCGCTGGCCCGTTCAGACGATGCTTCAGCCGAAAGCCATTAAGCTGTCAGAGCCCATAAGTCTCGTCCCCGTCCTGCCCGTCACCAGGGCCGGGTGTGCGTGCGGGGCCTCGGCCTCGCGTCCCTTCCTGTCCACTGAGTCACCACCGCGCGGCCCGACTGCCCTGCTGCCAGCTCTGAGCTCATCGGCTCTGCTAGCGGCTCCTGTCCCCGGCGCTGGGGCGTGGGGCTGACAAGGACTTCCCGTCCCAGGCAGCTGACAGGCTCCAGACCCTCTGTCCCTGATGCTGTGGCTGCGGGCGGTGCCCCATGGGGCGCAGGGGGACCCTGCCTGTCCCTGCAGTCCCCACGCCGCCGCCTGCGTCTGAGGATGTGGGTCCGGCTGTGACACAGGAAAGGAAGGTGCCAGGTCGACGTGTGACGCCATCCCGCAGTGTCCCGGACGCAGGACGGCTGTGGCCGGGGCCTCTCCGCCCCCGAGCTGTGGCGCTGCCCCGGCGCCCGCACGCACCTGCAGGCTCAGGAAAGCCCCGCCCAGCTTCTCCGCCGGGAAGCCCTTGCAGGGACCCAGGGAGGTGACAGCTCGCCCCTGGCCCCAAGGCACCGACCCGGCCAGGGCCCGTCCCTCCACCGTTATGACCGAAACCCGGGCAGCACAGCTGCTGAGGCCGCGGCGAGCAGGCAGCCCGGGCGGGCGCAGAGCCCCGGGGACCCGCTCGGCTGGACCGGAGGCTGTGACAGAGGCACCGGGAAAGCCATCCCCGCAGCAGGCGGGGACCGGAGAGAGCGGGCGAGGGGCCCCCGATGCCGGTGCTGGCTCTGCGCAGTCTCAGGACCACCTGGGAGGCCCCGGTGTTGGCACCCCGAGCCCACGCGGCACGGCGCCCCGACGTCCAGGACGCAGGACGAAAGTGCTCGGCAGAAACCAGGAAAAGGACCCACCCGCCAGGGGAAGCGCAGTGACGGACGCCAGCCCCAGGGCCCAGGGCTGGCCGCGGGCACGGCGACCCAGCCTGCGCGATGACACTGGCTGCCACTGTGACAGGGGCTGAGACCCAGCAGCCGGCCGGGCGGCGGAGAGGCAGTGAACTCGGAGAATTCGGACAGAAAGGCAACACGGGGCAGACAGAGGCTCAGGGGCCACAGGGGACATCACAAGGCCAGCACGCGCTGGCCCTCCAGACAGAGACGGACCGGGAGGGATGGGGGCCGAGGAGTCACCGGGCAGAGTGATGGCCGCAGCAGCCCGCGTTTGGTGGGAGACGCACGTAAACATCCGAGGAACCCCAGAGAGGGTACGCTGAGAAAGGACCCCCCAAACCCAAGCCCACCTCTAGAAACACCACCTAATTGCTGATAAACCAAAGGAAACGTCCTGGAAGCAGCTCCAGACGACGACACGTCACACACAGAACGGAGGGGATGTGAGCCTTCTCGTGGGGACGGCGGGGACGGCGGGGACAGTGGGGATGGCGGCCGCGGAGAGCAGACGGGAAGGGCTGGGAGCCCGGCGTCCTGGTCCCTCTGGGTGCGGGGACCTGCTCCACCAGGAGCGCCGGGGCCGGAGGAGGCAGGTCCCCACCAACCAGGGGCCGCGACGTGCGGGCGAAGCCAACACAACAGACCGCCTCCCCCGGAGGCCCCTAAAACGTGCGTGACCATAAAACACAACAGAGAGGCCCCGTGGTGCTGTCTGGTGGACATGGCACGGCACGTAGATGTGATAAGGTGACAACTCCCACAGGCAGGCCGGTGTGTGTGTGTGTGTGTGTGTGTGTGTGTGTGTGTGTGTGTGCGGGGCTGGGGGGTGGCCTCCGTGGCAGCCAGCGTCCCTTCCCTAATGCCCGCCCCTGTGACGGGGGCACGCTGAGAGCTGGGTGACACCGTTCTATGCGTGTCACTGGGCTTTGCCAAACCTCTGTGTCTCCTGGGGCCAATAGGCACTTTGGTGTCCACGACCTGGGGTGCCGGCTGGTCTTCAGCACTCACTGTGGGGGACATCAGATGACAGGTCAGGCCATTGTCCTGCATGAGCAGGGACCGAGGGGGCAGCTGTACCTGTTGACGTGGGACCGAAGCCTCCTGCCCCACGAGCTCGATCTGGAGCATCACCTTCATGGTGCCCCGTCCCCCCGCTCTCCTAGACAGACTGTTGATGACCAGGGACATGGAATGGGGCCAGGGACATGGCATGGCCATGGCCATCCCCACGTGGGCAGTGCTGTCCATGGAGGGTTTAATACACTGACCATCCCCAGTAGAAGCCGGCCCACTTCTCCTGGTCCCGGAGAGGCAATCCTGCATGTGGTGACAGGAGACGCCGCCTCCAGGCAGCCACATCCCCCCTCGGCACACTGCCCACCTGTGGACGTGGGGGACGGGCAGCACGGCGGGCCTGGCAGGGAGGCTGCCACGGCAGGGCCCACATCAGGTCCGTGAGAGCTCCACGCAGTGGCCGTCCCTGAAGTGCGTTCTGCTCCTGCCACCACGTCTGCATGGAGCCCGCTGTCACCTCCATGGGCACTTGGCTCCGTCCACTCTGCCAGGGCAGCCCTGCTGGGGGCGGGGCCGGCCTGGGGGCTGAGCCGAGGAGCCCTTTAGGCCTCAGTTTCCCCAACTCTAAAACAAGCACAGCTGTCTTCAGGGACACGGAGGTGACACAGAACCCACGGAGCACATGAGCAGACCACCTCGTGCCCTGGCTGGCCTTCACAGGTCCAGCCGGGGGCCTGGCCTGCTGCTGAATTGTCCACCAGCCCGGGCAGGCTCTGGTGGGACCTGACATGGAGTGCTGTCCGCACGGTGTCCGTCCCTCGGTGCTCTTGGTCATCTCTGGCTCCAGCTCAGAGCCTCGGCTCAGCCGCCGCCCCCACGGCCACAGCCAGGCCCGCAGCCCGCGTTGGCCCAAGTCCCCTCTGCGTGCTGGCTCGTCCCCCCCACGCCCCAGTGTCCTCCTTGGTGCGGCTGCGGCTCAGCCTCCTGTCCCGATCACGGTGTTCGGGGAAAGGAAAGCTCGTGTGGGCGCTCTGCGGGGAGACTCTCCCCGGGCCCCCGAGTTGGGGTTCCCTTAAACAGAGCGAAGGAGGAGAGAAGGCCCCGCTGGCCTCCCGGAGTCCCCGGACCTCAGGCGGCTGCCAGGCAGCCCTCAGGGCGGGGCAGGGGCTGCAGTGGGAGAGGCTGGGGGTGTGGATGGGGCCCGCGGTGGGGTCCCGAGCCCACAGCCCAGGCACGGGGGAGCAGGTGCTGCCGTGGGGTCTGAGTCCTGGCCATGTCCATGTCCAGGCACTGGATTGTCGTGGCAAATGCTCCCTTAGGTGGCCCCTGGCCACTGGCTGTTTCCCTCTGGCTGGGCTCTGCCCCCGATAGTCCTGGGGGGGCCCCCGGGGAGCTGGCTCTCTGCAGTCCAGCCGTGGGCTGGGAGGCCATCTGCACCCTGTGCCGGTGCGGCCAAGGTCACAGGAACAGCTGCTTGCCGCACCCCCTCAGGCCCGAGGTGCTGACTGAGGTGCTGACAGTGTGGACTGGAGGCACAAGATTCCTGCCATGTCACTTGCTGCGTGACCTGCCCGGTCACAGTCCCTCCCTCTGCCTCAGTCTCCCCATCTGTGATGTGGGGGTGCCAAGGGAGCCCACCCAGAGGCCTGTCCCGGAGTAATGTGAGGGGCCCTGCCCCGCTGCCCGGACCCCTGCGGCTCCCACACCCTTTCCCGGAGGCCAGGTGCCCGCCTGAGGGTCCCGACGGCACGTGCCAGACCCTCAGCCCGCGCTCACACCCCAGCTCTGCCTCCGGCGCCGCGAGGCACTGGGACGCCACCCGGGTCCCCTGAGCACGTCCACCTGCAGTCTGGGGAAGCCCAGCCCACACAGCGGGGCCACAGGGAGGATGAAGGTGACCACTGGCACACGCCGGGTGTGGGGTCCCTTCCCCACCCACAGAGCCAGACCCCGAAGCCGTGAAAGCCGCCGTGCACACAGCCGGCCACCGAGCGCCGAGCTGAGCTCCCAGGCACCCGGCAGCACAAAGCAAGCTCCTGCGGAGGCCAAGGAAGTGCCTACATACAACACAGCAGGCTTCATGGAGGAGGTGACCTTGAGCTTGACCTTGACGATGATAGGGGGCGGGGCCGGGAGGCCACTCAGGGCAGCGGGGAGATTCAGACACCTGGCAGCAGCCCATCCCTTGGTCACCCCTATTCCCCAACAAACGGGTGCCAGGTAGAGGCTGAGCCCCCCTTGCACGGCGAGAGCCATCCTCTGCCCCCGTCCCTCCAGCAAGCCGGCCACACTGACCTCTGAGGACCCATTTCTCTGCCGCGTCTGGCGGTAGGACTCAGGACCACGGGGACCCCGAGGCACTCTGGGAGAGGGCTCGAGTTTGAGTCTGGGCTGGGGGACCGCCTGGTGGCTGCAGGGTGGGCTCACACATGTGGCTGCCACGTCCCATGGGCCACCCCCGCTCCCCAGATCTAGCAAGCCCACTCAGGCACCTGCTGGGCAAACCCCACGCCCTGGTGGCCACTGAGCGTCCCTCTGAGAGGCCCAGTAGATGGATTCGGTTTGGTCATCCGAGCCCCGGCCCATCTGTGGGAAACTGGTTCCCCACGCCCCACACGAAAGCAGGTCTGCCTCCACGCAAGTCGCTGCCCGATCTGCAGGCCCCGCGGGGCCCTGGCTGCCTCGGGGAGGACTCGGACCCCTGGGCGCCACCGCCCCGCCGGCCGGCCGGCCGCTGTCCTCGGTGCTGAAAGCGAGCCTGGGGGCGGGGCGGGCGCCGTGGACCTGCCCGCGGACCCCCCGGGGGCCATCTCGGACAGCTCTGGCATCCGCTGCCCAAGGGGATGGCTGCCTGTGAGTGGACAGTGTGGGGGGCAGGCTGAGAGCGTGGGTGTCCACGCCTCCAAGAGGGACCCCCACTCAGGGGGCAGCTGCAAGTGTGTCCCACGGCACGTCAGTGGGTCCTCAGCAAAACTGAGCCCAGCTGCCCAGGGCGGTCACCTCTCACTCACTCGCCCCTGTTGCCCTTCCTCCCCTCTCCCGCCTCATCTCCCCCTAACCCCCGTCTCCCCGCCCGGCGCCTTGTCGTACCTGCTGGCATCACCTACAACAGACTGTGCCCCCAAACCTTTGTCCCGGGGTCTGCTTCAGGGACCCCGAACAGCACCCCCACTTATGGCAGCCCTGATGCCCGGGCCAGGCTGAGGTTTTCGGGCAGGAGAGCCCCTCCCTTTGCCCTTCAGGCTCAAGGTTGCCGGTGGGTCCCTGACCTCGGTTCTCCTGGGGTCAAAGTCTAGTGGCAGCACCTCTTTTCAGAGTGTGTCCCCAGGATGCCCGGTCCCCCAGATGGTTATGTGACCGTAGTGGCCAGACCCTTGGCACACGGCTTCCCAGAGATGCCCCTGTGGGCGGGGTGCACAGGGCCAGCCGCCTGCCTGGGGGCCGTGTGACCTCAGCGCCAGGTGTTCCCGGATGAACGCACCAGGAAACCCTGATTTCTGCCCCCGTCACCCCGAGCCCGTCTTCCTAGCAGCTCTCTGCTCACCGAGGGATTGATTGGGCACGCTCTCGGGGTGACTTCCTTAGTGCATTTGAGGGGTGTGAAGTCACCAAATTCGATTTCCACACTTGGCCTCGGGAGCACGTCGTTCACACACCTGTGAGGTCCTGGGAGCAGGACGAGGACGTCACCCTTACACACAGCGACCCAGTTTGTGTCGCCACAAGGACACTCTGTGTGGTGCCAGGTCCCAGTGAGATGGCCACACCCGGGCAGGCCACCACTGAGATGCACTGGCCTTGGCCACCTCCCCACGCAGGGTGGGCCATGGCTGGCCATCACCACGGGGCTCACAGCTGCTGAGTGGTGTTCATGCTCCATGGGCCACACTGCTGCCACCCCCATGTGACAAAGGGGACACTGGCCCAGGGACAGGCATCAATTTGCCTGGACCACATGGTACAAGCAGTGCCTGTCTGAGTCCCCAGGCCTCCGCCCCAGACAGCCCCCTTCCCCCCGCCTCCGAGCGTCGGGCAGGCTGAGCTGCGGTGTGGCTGGCTGGAGACCCAGGCCTGGGCAGGCCACCTGCTGGCCACCCTGGGCCAGGAAGAGTCTGGATATCCACAGGCTCTGGTCACATTGACACTGCACCGGACCACCCACAACCAATTCTGGCTGGACAGCCGGCCAGCTTGTCGGTGTGGCTGACCCGTCCCCTACAGAGGATGTGTGTGTGTTGTGCGTATTTAGGTTAGGGTGTGGGCGCTGCTGTGGGCGCCCCCGTGCCCCGACCCAACTGGACTGTGAGCCTCGGGGCAGCAGGCTTCTCTCTGCGAGTGCTTCCTGGGTGGGTTAAGGTGACGGTGGGTGCAGAGGTCTGGGGTACCCACCTGCCAGCTCCCCTGGGGCCAGGGAGTCACAGATGGCTAGAGAGATGGTAGCTAGAGGAGGATGATCACAGATAGATGGGATTGATAGGTAGGTGAGAGATACACAGATCGATAATAGGTGGGCAGACAGGTGATGATAGATGATAGATGTGATTGATAGATGACAGATACACAGATAAGAGAGAGAGAGACAGTAGATGTGACAGATAGACACATAGACGGAGACACCGACAGCCGACTAACAGACTCACACAGATGCGGATCCGGATACCGACCGTTTCTCCTGAGCAACTGGATTGGCATGGAGGGGGTGGGGGACACAAAGGCTGTCCCCTGCTTTGCAAACCTCAGTTCCTTAGGTCCCAAGAAGCACCCCAGGAGTCCAGTGGGAGGACAGGGCTGAGTGCTGGCCCGGAGGCCCACGTCACCCCGCCCTGTCCTTGGAGGCGGGGGCTCCGGAGCCCGACAGGCACGGTGCTGTTCACGGTCCACGCCCCTCAGAACCACGGTCCCCACCGCTGTGTTCCCCAGGACCACAGGCTGCCTACGAAGTCCGGAGTTTTCCCAGCCTTGCCGTGACCCTCGCTCCCTTCCACGGCGTCCCTGCAAGGCCCCAGTCCTGTCTGTCCGTCCAGGGGCCGCTGCCCTTCAGCAGGACGCGTGAGTGGGTCCTTCCAGCCGAGCGGTTGTCCCAGGCGTGAGTGGCACTGGCGGGACACGCGGGGGTGTGCGTGACTGCAGTCCATGAGCATCACTGTGCTGTGTTTGCCCGTGTCCCCCGACCTGCATGCACTCCGGAGTGGCAGGGGCGCCTCCTCTCGCCCCCGAGGACGCCCAGGCCCCTGGACGAGTGCTTTATGAGCAGCCTGGGTTTGTGGGTCTGAACCTGAGAGCGCCCACATACGGCACCTGCACGGGGCGCAGACCCGGGGGACGTACACAACGGCGTCGCTTTGAACGGCCCCAGCAGGTGGACTCAATAAGGGTAAGTGGGAGGACAGCAGTGTCCCTGGGAGTCCTCCCCAGAAGGGCCATCGCCCCAGGACTGGGGCTCCCGCAGCGCCTGCCCAGGGACTTTGGCAAAGGGAGGGTGGGGGCGGGGACACTTGAAGCCTGAGTCCTGGGGGCCTGAGGTCTGTGCCCCCCTCCCCACCTGCATTTTGCTTTCCAGGATTGGTCAATGCTGATTTTTAAGTGACAGCGGCCACCGCAACTGATTTAACATTCAGGCCTTGGAGGAAAGTAGGACGTGAAACCGCCCTCCCGGCCCGGCCCCCGGCCCCACCCCCACGCCCCCGGCCTCACTCGGGCCTGGGGACCTCCTCCCCAGACGGCGCGTCCACACGGGGCAGGAGGCCAGGCCTGGCAGGCGGGGGTGCTCCCCAGTGGACACCCACAGACCTCTGCGTCCGGGGGCCGCCGAGGGGCCGGGCTTGCCTGCCAGCCCACCCCGCTGAGCACCGCCCTCCCCTGGACGCCTTTGACCCGTGAGCGCACGTGGCTGGCCCGCTGTGAAGACGAGGACACTGACGTTCAGGGACAAGCTGTCACTGGCTCAGGTCACCTGGCAGGCCCAGGTACCAGGCTGCGGGGCACCACCCCACCTCTGTGCCTTCCTGAACCCTAACGGCCCCCACCTCTCTCCACAGCAAGCCCACCGGCTCGCATCCCCCCCCTCGTGGAGCCCCATCGGAGGTGCCACCCAAGTGGGGTGAGGGCTCGCTGCCCGTGGGCCCTTCCTTCATCGCTCCCGGTACAGGCTCAGCTGGGGGGACCCCCGCCCCAACGTCCCGGCTGAGCGGAGAGCCCATCTCCCAGGAGGCTCCTCTCACTGAGCTCCCCCCACCCGCCGACCTCTGGCGTCCTTGGCGATGCCTCCCAAGGGGACGTCCTGCTGCGGGGAGGAGCCCGTGCAGGGGGAAGCTGCCAGAAGTAAAAGCGAGCTCCCTGGCTTTGGTCCCTGCGCCCAGCTCTGGGCTGTCACGCTGTCCCGGGGGAGCCAGGCTTGAAGGTTGAGGACAAGAGCACAGGGCAGGCGTGGGGGCGGCTTGGGGGGCCGCCGTGTGTGCACGCTCGCTAGGGACGGGCTTCATTCCCATACTCGGGGCCCCTCCCCAGGGCCATCCCGCAACCCCCAAGGGGACAGAGACAGGGGGGGGATGGGGATGGGGGCGGGGGATGGGGGAGGGGTGGGGAGGGGGAGGGGCGGGGCGGGGGAGGGAGCTGGGCCTGGGGCTGGCGGCCCACCATGGTGCCTCTCCCTCTGCAGCTGTGGGGCCATGCGCCTTGGTTTTCGAATCCTCTTTCTGTGCTGGAAACCCAGCGTGGCCGGTCCCTGGACAGTGACCTTGGTGGGACACTGAACTTGCCCACCCGCTGGGGCCTGGGCCGCGGGAGCCTCCAGGCCTTTATTTACCTAGAAACGGGCCTGTGCCCCCGCCCCCATCCCCTTTCCCGGCCAGGACAGGGGGTGATGCTTGCGATTTCTAGAATTTACTCTAGTGCTTTTCGGGGAAAGAAATTGGGCAGAACCCTCAGGGGGCTGCTACAGCTACCCCAGGTGCCTGCCTTGCCGAGTGCTGCCCGCTGCCCACCCACCGGCTCCACAGGGGTGTGACAGCGCCCTTCTGCAGATGCCCAAACAGCCCTCAGAGGGCAGGAGAGGCCTCTGGAGGCCTCAAGGCCAGGAGGAGGGGAGCTGCTGGGACCGGGGTCCCCTGGGAGCTCACCCCCCCAGGGGCCTGAGTGACCGCTGTAGCAGCTGTGACAGCTCGGAGCCCGCAGCTGACACCTGTGCAAACGGTCTTTGCAGCCTGGGCTCTCTGTTCCGGGGGCCGCCGGGCTGAACCTCAGACGCCCTCCTGGACACCCCACAGGAGGGCTGCGTCCTGAGCCACGAGGGTCCTCCCTGAGCGGCCCCCTGCAGGGTGGCTGCCCTGTTCAGGGACTTGCTTGCTGCTGCCCCACAGGGCGGGACGTCACGGTGTGAGCAAGTTGACCGGCCCCAACGGCAGTGATTAGCGTGTCGTTATTAATTATTAATGTGTCAGCACGATTAATACAGCGCTGCGTGAGCCACCCCTGAGCGGGGCCGCTGCGCTGTGGACGGTGTGTTAGGAGCCGCCAGGCCTGTGCTCAGACCAGGGAGCCCCCAGGGACACGGAGTGGGGAGCCTCCCTGTGGCCCCCAGCACGGGCAGGGTCCTGGAGGCCCGCCTTCGGGGTGCGCCCCACGGGGGTGTCCCTGCACCGCGGTCCTGCGGCCACCAGCTCGGGCCGGCGCAGTGAGGCCGGCTGCGGGGAGCTGTCCGCAAGCGGGTCCTGAAAAGTCCCCTGAAAAGCCTTTGCTACTCTAACGCAGCGCTGCGCCCCGTCCCCCGCCCGGCCCCGCAGGCCTTGCCGCAGGGTTGGCACAGGGGCACCCAGCACGGGATGGCCACGGGGGGCCCAGGCGAACCCCCGGACCGTGCTGAAACTGACGGTCACCTGCCTCCCCGGGAGCGGTCTGTCCCCGAGCCAGGAGCGCCCAGTACTGGGGTGGGGGCCTCCCCCCGGGGGGCCGATGCGCATGACGTGCGCACGCAGCGGCTGCTTCCGGGTGATTACCAAGACCGACAGCGTGGTTAGACCCCGGGCCAACTCAGCAGGCGTGCGTGACCTTCACAAAGAGCGGCCAGGGGTCCGTGCTGTGGACGGGGCCGGGGCCGTCCAAGGAGTGCCGGAGTTATTGAGGGACTCGGTCAGGGGTGGGGGGGATGACAGGCAGGAGCAAGGCACGCTCAGGAGACCAAGGTCACTTTCTGGCAGGGAGAGAACCCTGCTCCCAGGGGTCCTTGGGACTCAGGTCCCATGGGGGGTTGGGGTGAGGGGGAGAGCACATCCTGCCCCACTCCCCTTCTCCTGTCCAATCAACTGTCTTGGGAGCAGTCTCCTGCCAGCCCCTGTGTCCCACTGCCAGCCTCCGTGTCCCACTGCCAGCCCCCGTGTCTCACTGCCACCTTCGGGGGGCTCCTGGAAGGGCACGCCCGGGTTGGAACACCCCCACCTCTCCAGGGAAGTGTGCTGTTTGTGGGTGAAGTTTGTCATGAAAGCCCCTGGGGACCCTGTCCTTCTAGGAGTGCTCAGCCCCCTACCTGGCCTCTGAGAGACCCTTGAGGGGTGTTCTGTGATGGCTGGGGGTGGGCCGTGGTGGGTGAGGGGCTTCCTGGGCCTTCCTCTGTCACTCACCACATGTCCACCATGCAGCCAACAGTGTGACACGCGAGGCCCCTGCCTCCTGGTCCGTGTGGACCTGGCTCATGCCCGCTGTCCGCTCACCCAGTCACTCTGGCCCGGGGTGGCAAACTCCGGTCCCAGGGCCACATTGCAGCCAGGACAGGGCAGGGCTGAGGATGGTGTCGCCATTTTCAAATGATTGCCGGGGGAACCAAAGGGACGATGAAAGTCTGCAGCCCGTGGAAATGTCACGTGGTTCCCACTTCAGCGTCCGTACATGAACTTGTGCTGTGCCCCTGCCCCAGCCCGTGTGCTCACGTGTGGCCTGTGGCCTTCAGGTCACCTCTGCTGGCCAGGCAGCGTTCAGGTTTCATGCTTTCACTCACTGAACACACAAGGCAGGACCCCTGGGCCTGTGCAGTGGCCTCACTCCCCAGTGGCAGCACGGCCCTTCGCGGGAATACAGGGGCGGGTGTCCACGGCCTGGGTGAACGTAGGAGGTGGTCTCAGTTGGGTCCTGCATTTACAGCCAAGAGCTGAGGCCGCCTCAGGGAGGGCCTGGGGCACTGGCCGGTGTGGGCAGAGGCCGGACTGGACTCCGGACAGGCCCTCGTCCTGGGTCCCCCTTCCTGCCCTAAGCAACATGGGCGCTCTGAGGCCCCACCTTCTGGGTGGGGGTCCCCTCTCAGCCCCCCAGCCACCACCACTGGGGCATGTCAACACTGTCGGAATGAGAGCCATGGTCCCGGGCCAGGGCTGGGCAGGAAGGAAGGGCAGGTGTCCCCGCGCTCAGCCAGGACCACGTTCTGACTCACACCGTGGGCTCAGACTGGAGGGCCTGGCCCATTTCAGGGCTTCCTGAGCGCCGCCTGGGCAGACCCGCCCAGGTCTGCTCTGGGGGTGGCATTTGCAAGAAAGCCCCCCGCCCGCCCGCAGGTCCTGGGGCCTGGGCTGTGCCAGCTCTACCACTGTGGGGGGGGGGGTGGGAACTGCAGCCCATCAGTTGAGAAGTAACTGATCAGCTTGTCACACACACCAGCTTTGGGGTGGCATCCTGCCCAGAGGGCCAGGGTGTCTCCTCTCCTGAGGGCTGAGTGGGGGCTGGGCCCTGGGCTCCTTCTGCTGCATTTCACACCAGGCTGAGAGCCCCTTCAGGTAGGAAAGCAGCCTCCCCCAGCCCCCAGCTCCACGGGTTGGGGGATTTCCCAAGTGTTCCCCCTGGGACAGGACAGATGTCCCCTGGGATAGACCGCAGGTGGACAGTGGCAGCAGGGGCAGGTGTGAGAGCTGGTGATCCTAGAGGTGAGGGACTCGTCCCTGCCACTCCTGAAGGAAGTTGGGGTTCACTCCTGGAGGAAGTTGGGGTTCACTCCTGGAGGAAGTTGGGGTTCACTCCTGGAAGAAGTTGGGGTTCACTCCTGGCAGGCCTCGAAACCCCTAGAGGCTGCCCACTGGGAACCCCATGAGGCCCCTGGGGCCTCACGCCCACCAGCGCCCAGTTGCCTTACTCCTGGTGCCCGGCTCTGCCCAGGAAGGGGATACAAGTTAAGTGCCCCCTCCCTCACCCACGCCTGCCCAAGCCTTCCCCAGCCACCACACAGAGACCCCGTCCCTTAGGTCATCAGCGACATTGTGCCCAGCACTGCGGGGGGCTCCTGGGCGGGGTCGCTCACGGGAGGAAGCAGAGCAGCGGCTGGAGCGAGTCTGCCTTCCTGGGAGCAGGCAGGGCGCAGTCCCCCCAGGACACACACTGGCAGGTGACACGCTGGTGGGGACAGGTGGGGAGGGCGTCCCCAAGCAGGGCAGAGGTTGTCTGGGTCCTGTGGGCACCTGCCCTGGGGGGGTGGGCAGGTGCCCCCGGGGGCCCCAGGCGGGGCGGGGTTCGCTTACGTGGAGCTGACGGGCCTGCGGGCCCCCGTGTGGCTCTGCGTGGCCGCCGACCGGGCGTCGGTGCGATCAATGCGCAGCTACAGCTGGTTGAAGGGGACCAAATCCATTGAACAGTTGATTTGGTTCCATTTTACCAGCTTTAGCAAAGCATTTGGCTCCCGGATCCGCAGGAAATGATGGAGCGACGATGATGATGAAGGCGGCTCCCGGTGTGACAAGGGACGAGAGGGGGGCGCGACCCGCACGCAGGCCACGCCCCCCCCCAAGTTCTGCAGGAATCGGGCCTGAGAGGGGACACCCAGGTGGGGGTGTGAGGGCTCAGGCACCCAGACACACGTGCACACACACCCACGCGTGCACTCCTAAACACGCACACGCCCGGGCACGCCTTCTCCTCCGGGGGTCTCAGCCACGGCGAGGGGGAGGGCCGGCGGCCTGGTCCCCGGCATTGATGTCCCACCCACCTGCCTGTCACTCGTCCTCCACTGACTCCTCAACACCTGCCAGTCTTAGCCCCGGGGCGCAGCCAAGACCATAGGTGTGCATTCTGGGGGCACAGGGACCCCACAGCTGTGGGCCCTTGTCCCCCACCCCAGCCTGGTCATGGTCTCAGCTGGAGCTGGGGCAGGACAGTCCCTGAGTTCCACCTCGGGGCCCTGGCCGACTGTGAGCTCGGCCTGCAGTGGCCTCAGCCCAGCCTGGCCTGGGGTCGGAGGGCAGCTGGGACACACTGTGGTGGCCCCAGGGACAGAGGCCTGACTGTTGCGGGAAGACCCCCTGTGTGGCTATGGGAGGTAAAAGCAGGAGGGGGCCCAGGACCCCTCCCCTAAATCCACAGGCTGTTGTGAATGTGGGGACGGTCCCCTCAGCTCCCAGGAGTGGCCCTACGGTCCCTGTGAGAACAGCACGGGGCTGGCCGAGGCCATGTTGGCCCGGTCACCCTCACTGCCTAGGAGGGAACGGCTTGCTTTTTAGAGAATTAGTTTTCCTGCCAAAACCCAATTCATCAGGAGCGGTGACAAGAGGGACAGCAGCTTCCGCAGGGCCGGGATGCAATGTCCTCTGTGTGGACACCCTCTGAGCACAGACGGGCCTGATCCGCCAGGGGTGACCCATGAGGCGTCACCCCTCTGCTCCACCTTTCTCTGTCCTGCTTGCTGACGCTCGGGCCCTGGGGACCAGAGCATACACCTCGCCCGCCCTCCAGGGGTGCTGCCCTCAGCCCTCGTGCTCCCCACCGTCCCCACCACAGTGACCCCTCCTCATGGAGCTGAGCCGCACTGAGCCACCAGGGCCCCCGCTGTGGGTGGCCTTAGCCTTTTACCTCAAGTCCAGCTCCCCAAAGCTGCAACCCCATGTCACCCAGTCGGTCAGGGCACGTGGGGGCTTGGGGTACAACACCTGACCCATCCCAGGGCACATCCCACCTGTCACCCCAAGGCCACTGTCACCCTGGCCCAGGGGAGGATCCGGTGGTTCTTTGCCAAATGAGTGATCGCCACACTCCACCGAGGACTTGAAGGACATGCGCAGCTCTGTCCACAGTGGGGTCCATGGGGTGCACAGCCCCCCACTCCTGACCGGCCCCACGGCTTAAAGGCCAGCGCTTCCCAAGCCCCCTCCCAGGACCCCTGCTCGGATCGCAGGCCCTGTGCTCACCCCCTGCAACCTCAGGCTGCCCTGCTCCCAGGAGAAAGCACCCCACCAAGCCCTCACGGGGACCTGCAAGGCTGTCACAAAGCCTGGGCACGGGAGCCACACGTCCACCAGGAGGTGAGCTGGCAGCCACTGCCTCTGCCGGGCTGGAGCGGGCGGGGGTCCCTCCCGACACCCCCAGGCCCAGCCTCCTCACTCAGCACGGAAGAGCAAGGCTGCAGCTCAGTCTGTGCATCTGCGAACCGAACGATTAACCAGGTTTTTAAACATCTGCGATGGCCGCGCCGCCCGGGAAGTCCACTCAGCATTTCCGCGCAGCAGCGACACCGGACACGGCGCTCGTCGCCGACCGCGCCGGCGGCCCCGCTGAAATCGGTAGAAAATCAGCTGCTATGCAAATGCGGTGCGTGTCCAATCAGTTATCGTCGGCGAGAGCAGCGACCCCGCCTGCAGCGGTTCTGGGCCCCAGGGCCAGTGCCAGCCACCGTAGCCTGCGGACACCGGGGCCACCACCCCATCCAGGAAGCCCGCCTGCATTTGCCGAGGGCCCCAGGGCTAAAATTCCAACCCGACGAGCAGGCTAGAGCACAACCGGGCCAGGTGACCGGAGCCACACCAGGCCGCCCTTCACCCTGCCCATCCCCAGGCTCGCCCTCCGGTGGAGCAGAGGGTGACCTTGAGCTCTGGAGCACCCCACGCCCTGCTGGGGCCCTTGGGGGCCTTCCTTGGCCTCTCTGAGCCTCAGTTTCCCACAAGGGAGTGCCAGCGTCACGCAGCCTCTAGTAGTTGTCACTCGGTGCCACTGTTGCCACAGTCACCGCCGAGTAGGGATGCCCTGGCCACTCGCCCCTCAAGGGCAGCCAGCAGGGAACGGCAGGTCACCCAGGACCTCAGGGAAGGGCACGCGCTTTGGGCAAAAGCTTCACAGGACCGTCCTGCTCTGGGGAAAGGGTCACTGACACCAGCACAGCGGGCACTACGACCAGCACGCACCGGCCGCCTCCCCTTCCAGGACAACCGACAGCCGCGATGCGCCCGCAGCCGAACACGCAGCTCGGAGACCGCAGGGAGCGGGCAAAGCTGCACTGCACCGGCCATCACGACACGGCCCCCGAGACACCGCCCCCGCTCCCCAGCCCGTGCCTCGCAGCTCCTGCCCTGGCGACACGTCCCTTCCTTGCCCTGGCCGGGAGGGGGCACCCACTCCTACCCGGGTGCCTTTTCTAGTTTTTACTACAAACCTTCTACAACGTAAGCCCCAACCACCCCACATTTCCCCAGCGCAACAGTCCCAGACTCACCACCAAGCTAATTGTGGATTCCAGGTTTCGGTTAATTATTTAAACAAACAGCAAGGAATTTGGGCTCTCCCCGGGGCAGCAGGGCCGCGCAGAAGGAGCCTCCGTGGGGTCCGCTGGGGGGCTGCTCAGGCACCCCCCAAAACGACCCTGCCTCTTACTATCGCCGAGATGGCCCTGCCAGAGGGGAGTGGGACCTGTGCGGCCTCGCTCGGTGACTCTCGTCTGCTCCAAGACGAGTGTGCTCTTTCCTAGCGCCGCCGCAGGGGTACTACAGAGGGGCGCGGGGTTTTAATACACCTGGGACTCATGGTGGGGGCCCCTCCTACAGATAAATTCCACTTCAAAGGGACCCCAAGAGCAGGGAGACAGGGCGAGGGGACGGCGGGGGTGGGAGGGGACGCCCGGTCGCTTTGCTGCCCTCTGAGAACAAGGCCAGGTAGGTTTTTGTGTCTCGCTGTCACCAAGACGTCTCGCTGTCACCAAGACGGGGCTGGGGCAGGAGGTGGTCCAACGTGAGGTGAGAAAGCCGTCTGGCCGAGAACCGGACCGGCGAGCCAGGAGGTCGGCAGGCGGGGACAGCTGGGCAGCAGTTAATGGCCGACGTGCCCGGAGATGGTGAGACGCCACCGGCAGCCCCTCCACCTGCGGAGGCGCGGCTCAGAACGCAGGGTGTCCCCGCGTCAGGCCAATTAGCAGGGGAGCCGGGGTGGCCACCCCAGGGACGCCGCAGGGGGCCGGGGCTGCACACACACACAGAACGCGCCCGCCCGGCCCAGAGATCTCTGCTGTCCCCGGGCTCCGCGAGGCCTTCAGGGTGCGGCAGCGGGGACGGCACAGCTACCTCTGGAGTGCACCCTCGGCTGGGGACCGCTCAGCGGGCCCTTCTGTGCCCTCACTCAAGGTCATCTGCTCACTGGCCTCGGGGGGTGGGGTGGGGTGGGCGGTTTGAAATTCCACCATTAGAGACTCACTTTTTAGGCTACAGGAGGAGGGGAAGCCAGTCCCCTGTGAAAGGGGGCGGCAAACTGCTGGTCTACGGGGCAGAGGAGGAAGTACCGAAAGGAGGGAGGACAGGGGACCCTGGTGACAGCCCTGACATGCGGCAGGACTGGGCTGTGGGGGTACACACAGCTCCCCGCCCAGGGCTGGGGTCCCGGAGCTCCTTACCCCTGTGGCGGGCAAAGGCCCTGCCAGCCCACGGGAGGTGTCCGTGTCCCACCCTGATCTGACACCTGTGAGGGGGCAGGTGGCAGGGACACAGCCTGAAGCCTCACCTGTCGTGGCCTGTCGTGGCCTCTGCAGCTGTGACTGTGGGCACCTTGGTGGCAGGCAGGGTGTGAGGGGCTGTCCCTGGGCTCCCCCAGCCCGGAGTCACCCGAGTTCAGCCTCTCCAACAGGACAGCTGAGAATGCGGACTATTTATACCAGTCGCGGCGGGCGCCATATGTGGGCATGACCGATGGCACGCAGGCCTGCCAGGGGACAAGGGCCCGAAACCATGCATCTGTCCTGGGTGTCCTTCAACTTCACAAAGTCCCCACTGCCCCCCCCCCCCGCCCCGTGACAGGTTCTGGGGCAGCTGCCTTCTCCCCCAGTGCAGTTTAAAAATACTCTGGGTCGCTGTCCCTCTCGTCCCTCAACTGCCCTCCACACGGGCACACTTGTGTGCATGTGCGCACTCGGACCCCAGCCTTGTCCCTGGCCCCACATCATGCTGGGGGTGTGACCCCATGATCGGGGACCCCACCCCCGCAACCACCAGGCCCTCTGGGAATCTGCCCCCAGATGGGACGAGTCAGTGACCTTTCCACTCAGCGCTCCCTGGTTCTCTCTCTGGGTTAGGCACCGAGGGCTTGGGTGGTGCCTCTGTGTCCCGTGTCCCCAGCCCTCATGGTCACATGCACCCACGTGAACACCCACCCCCGTTGGCGCTGGAGGCAGACCTGGCCTGAGACTCCGCTGGGCCTCTGAGCACCGGTGTGGACCGGCCTGATGTGCCAACAGCCCAGGGAGCTGGCGCCTCTGTGGAGCCCGCTCGGCTGACCCGCAGCCCTGAGGCTCTGCCTGAGGAGCGGCTGCCTGCTGGACTGTCAGAAGTGGCCCTCTTGTCCCTGCCTTTGAGACGCGCAGCCCTGCACGCCGCCTGCAGCAGTCTGCAGCCTGCAGTCTGCACTGCACCACTCGCTGCAGCCCCCCCACATTCTCTGCTCCCCCACTCCCCACTCAGCCTCCCAGGGTCAAAGCCGGCCTGCAACCCTGAGCACTAACGCAGTCCCCACTGGGACACAGCCCAGGGGCAGCCCAAGCTCTGGCCAGCCGGGTTCTGGGCCTTGCAGGGCTGCCGAGAGCACGCAGGATGGGAGCGGGAGGTTCCGGACGCTGCCCACGCTGTGCTGCGGGCCTCTTCCCACCTGGGAGGCTGAGCGAGGCTGGGGACCCTCAGAGAGCCACGTGCTCCCGGCCGGGCGCCTCCAGGCCGCACGGTCCCCAGACTTGGCCACCCCAGAGGAGCTGCGGCCATCAAGGGCAGGAGCAGAGCCACAGGGAGCGCGGAGGCCCTCCAGCAGGGCGCGCGGGCGGGCCAAGCCCCTGTGCGTCAGCCCGGAGCTCCTCCCACCGAGGCCCGTGGTGGCCCTTTGCAGGGGCCGCACTTAACCCACCCCCGGCCCCGCCCACCGTCCTGGCCCCGCCCTACAGGCCCCGCCCACTGTCCCGGGCAGGCCAGGACGGTCACGCCCACCCCACGAGCCCGCCCACCGTCCCGGCAACACCCCCGCCGGCCACGCCACGCCCCCGCCGGCCACGCCCTAGCCCTAAGCATTACTCAGGGACCGTCACTCTTCACTCAGGGCGTTTTGGGGGGATCCTTGCAGTTCCAGCCACGCTCGCCCCACTGGGCTGCGGCAGCGGAAACATCCGAACTGCGCGCCCGTCCGATCCCGCCGGACAGTTCGTTCTTCAACACGACACCTTCCCCGTGAGGGCAGCAGTGTCCACAGCCCGCGACGCCCCACGCGCTCTCCCCGGGCCTCCCGCTGCGAGACCCTGTGCGATGAAGCGCTCTCTTGCACTCGAATGCGCCACCGCACCGGGGTCCCAGGCACCCCGCCTGCAGGGGCCACCCTGCCCCTGACGAGGGGGAGAGAAGACCGCTGGCCACGGACCCGAACGCGCATGCGTGCACACGTCCCCCGCCCCCCGCGGACCCTCACCCCTCCCTCGAGCGTGCAGGCTTCACTCGGAGTCTGTGGGCCAAGCTTTGTGGGCGCCGCACCTTCCCCAGAGCTGCCGCTTCCACAGCGGAAGCCGGGCGGACCATCAGGCTGCCCTGTGACAGACGTTCCAGACTATTCCACCCAGCAGCCTCCCCACCCCCAGATCTCAGAGAACAGGGCACCTGCCCCCTCGCCCGGCCACAGACACACAGAACCCACCTGGGTGCCAGGCGGGCAGGCGAGCCCCTGGGGGAGCAGTGCTGCTCTGACCCCGCCCAGCCACACCCCAGCCCCCTTGCAGCAGGAGTCCCTGAGCCCCCTGGGTCCCCCCACCCCCACTCCTCCCTCTGGAAAGCCACCGGTCAGTGTCACCCGTCAGTGTCACTAGTCAGTGTCACCAGGAAGCAGCAGGCCCCACGGCACGGGGCACTGCTGGGGAAGGGGCCCGGGCTCCCACGGGGGGCACCGGCGGACGGAAGGACCTCGGGGACAGCTGAGGAGGCCGCGGCCCGCTCCATGCCGGCGCTGGTCGCACAGACCCAAGTCCACCGACTGCACGTAGAACGCCACATCCTGCAGCAAGGCCCTGAGAGCGCGGGGCGCGGCGGGGGAGGGGCGGCCGGCATCCGGGCTGCGCTCCGCTCCTTTCCGCCCTGTGGCCGGAGCTGCAAGCTGGCAGGGCTTGGCTGACCTTCCCGGAGACGCTGGGCACTGACCCCACCGGGTCCGGTGGCTAGAAGGAGGGCAGTACCCAAGGACAGCCCTACCGCGCGGTGCTGATGCCTCTGCAGCCAGGGGTGGGGAGGCTTGGAAATGGGGCCCCCCCAGACCTCCTCAGGCGGAGGGAGCCCAGTGTGAGCTCAGAACTGCCCTGTGTCCTTGTCCCGGGCTCCATGGCGGGGCCTCAGGGGCTCGGGGGACCTGGCCACCCCAGACCCAATGCATCCAGCAGCTGGAGGAGGGGGCCTGCTTGCCCCCCCAAGAGACGAATTCCTGCCAAAGCTCGGAGTGATGGAGGGGCAGGGGCCTCTGCCGTGGGCGCCGGGCAGCAATGCCAGGGCCTCGGGACCAGCAGAGGTGGCACACAGGCTGGAAAGTCGCCCTGAGCCTGTGGGGGATGCGCCCTGAGCTGCCGAAGCCTCCCCCGAGAGCCAGAGCTGACAGCCAGGCACAGACGCCCCTCCCACCGCAGCCCGGCCCTGCCCGCTGCCCCGGCCCCCTGTGCCCTCTGCCCCCACAGCAGGACCAGCACCGCGGGGGCCGGCCGCCCAGGCCCAACCCAAGTGTGCACACGCAAGCCCCGGGCGGTCAGGGCGGCCGTGGGAGCCACAGGGCGTCCCCCCAGCCCCTCTCCTGACCGGGACGGGCAGCAAAGCCGGCGGGGGCCCCGGCCGCACGTGCTGTCCGCTCTGAGCAGGCCCGCAAGGCCTCCGTGTCCTTCACAGGGAAAAGCGCTTCCAGCTGAGTTGGTACAAACAGAGAAACGGGGGACAAGGCGGGGGACCCCAGTGGGGCTCAGGCTCAGCCCTTGGTCTCTGCTTGCATTCACCAGGGCGCCCGAGGTGCCCTCAGACCCTGGGGCCCAGGATTTCAGAGGAGGGGACGAAGGGGAGGGGCCTGGGGCCGCAGGTGCCCGTGACCGTGCCCGGGGGGAGGGGGTCTGCGCCCTGGCCGGACCCCCAGGAGGCCGAGCCACATGTGCTCTGGCCTCTGGCAGCACAGACACAGGCCAAGGAACGCCCTTCCCTCAGGACGCCTCCCGCACGTGGCCGCAGGCTCCCCCCCCAAGTCGTCCGGCTGGCCTGTCCTTTGGGGGGCGGGCTGCTTCCTCGTGCCCGAGAGCGGATTTCTGCCCCCAACACGCAAACGGCCCATTCTGCTGGCGAATGACCCCCATTAGGGTGTCAAGAAGTGACACCCCACAGCCACGCCACCCCACGGCCCCAAGCCAAGGTGCCCCCCACACCCCCAGCCCCCCCGCGCCCCCGCGTGGACCCCACGCCTGACACAGGGCTGCCTTCCCTCTGCCGCAGTCAGCACGTTGAATATTTAATGTCTGACGAACGCTTCCACCTGCTGACACAGGCAAAGTGACAGAACAATACCGGCGGGGGACAGGGCCGGCACCGGCGCCCAGGCAGCCTGCCACCCAGGCCGCTCCCGGCCACGGCCGCTGTCCGCCTGCCTGTCCCCTCGGGCGTGGACTGCCCCCTTGCTCTGGCGACAATGTCCCCGACCTGAAATACATACTTCTTTACATTCCATAGCTTAGCAGGTCATATGGGCATATAAAGAAGTATGTCCTCCAGGCAGGTAGCTCATGTGCACCGTGGGCGCCCACGCAGCCCCACCGGGTGCAGAAGGTGGCACAGGGGCCCTGGGGTGCCACCTGTCCACACTCTGGAGCCCTCCTGTGCCCTCCCGCTCTGGTCACCATGGGGGTTCTGCGGCCCCTGCTCCTCTGACCTCAGCACCCCTCCCTCCCTCTCTCTCACACACAAATCACAGAGTCAGGATGGCAGAAGCAGACCATGCACCCCAGAAAGTCTCAAGAACCCCTTTCATCACAACGATCGTGGAGTTTTGCATCAGTGGGACAAGAAGGGACCCAGGCGACCACCTTGCACCCTCACCCCAGAGAAGGGACGTGCCATTCGCCAAGACGGTGCCAGGGCTCAGCCGCACCCTCCTCTCTGTTGGGGTGCCCACAACCCCGCCAAGCGCACAGGTAGGAGTTCCCCTTAGCACCCCGGAGGCAGGGTGGCTAAGGCCAGCAAGGAGCACCCCTCACCATAGGCCCCGACAGGGAAGATGGCACCAGGAGAGCCAAGAAACAGAAAGGCCTTACCTGAGCAGCTGGGCCCCGGTGATGGTGACGTGCCCCCCGGGACAGGCAGCCCCAGGGCGGGGCTCAGGGCCTCTGTCGTTGAAACTGCGCATGAGAAGCACAGCAGCGGGTGGACCCCGGCCCCCAGAGCGTGCCCGCGAGCTGCTGGGAGGGGACGCGCGCCTCAGCCCACTCCCTGGGGGCTCGGGCTGGTCACAGGGCAGACGCCCAGCCCGGGGAGGGCCGGGGGGCCGGCTCCTGCTCCGCTCGCAGCCTCCGCAGCTCCTCAGCCCCTCTCCCTCTCCTCGCCTGGCGTCCCCGCTGTGCCGAGGCCCCGGGAAGGATGCCTGCGTGCGCAGGCGGCTCACACGGGCACCGGGGCGGCCGGCCCTACCTGGCTCTTTGTGGCCTGCGCCCGGCCTGATCAATACCAATTTACAGGCGAACACGGGGCCGCCTTCCTGCTAATGAATTTCCCGTGCTCACTGGCTCCTGATAAACCTGTTAAAGAGGGTTTAAGTAAACCCGGCGAGTGGCTAAGTAAGCACTTTGAGGACTTCACGGCATCGATACTCCCTGCACTGCATTTCCCAACTTCCCCGTGACGGAAGCGCGGGCCCCTGTCCCCCAGCAGCTCCACGGCCACGCCGAAAGCCATCGTCCCCTCCGCAGGAAGGAAAAAGAGAGAAACCCACGGAGCGTCGAGAGCAGCGTGGGACGGAGGCCCCCCGTGGGCCAGGGGCGGCGGGCAGGTGAGGCTGGGGCTGGGGAGGGGGCTGTCACGCCCGGCAGGTGCCCGCGGAGGGTGGCCGCAGGGCAGACGCTCCCTGTGTGGGGCCCAGTGCAGACACAGAGGGTCGGGCTGCTGCACCCCAGGCTGAAGGGGGCTGGGGGGGGGCCCTGCCCTCTCCTCTGCGCCCTCCCCTGCCCCACGAGGATGGGCCCAGGGCAGCATGGGGACGCCACTGTCCCCGGGCAGGGCAGCGTCTCTGCAGAGCCGGCGTCATGCAGAGGAACCGAGCCATCTCTGGAGTCCCTGGGCCGTGGTGGCGGCTTCGGGCACGGCTGGGCTGGAGCTCGCCGCGGGGGTGTGCGGTCGGGGCTCTGAGAGGCACCGTGCTCACGGGAAGGGCCACTCCGCAAAGACACCAAGGAGCAATGTCCCACTTCCATGTGGCTACTGTCATTCATCATCTTCATGTCGCCAAGGATGAGAAAGGGCGACTGACACGGCCCCACGTCTGCTCGGCCCTGCAAGGCGCCCCCGGGGGAACCGGGCAGGATGCGGGGAGCCCCAGCTCCTCTACAGCTGCCGGCCACCCTCCACGGGCAAGACCTGGGGGCCGCAGTCACCTCTCAGGCCGGGGTGCTCCCTCACTGCTGCCTCCCAGGCACCCGCAGGGATGGTGCTTGGAGGTCAGGGGAAAGCTGGGCACCCCAAAGGGCAGGAGAGTCACCCCAGGTCCAGCAAGAGCCCTCCTGAGCTTCCACCTGCTCTCCAATGAACCTCAGCTACTTGGCAAAAGTTTCCCATCTCCACAGGAACAGAAGCACTGAGCCACCTCCTGGGGGGCCACGAGGGACAAGGAGCTGGCCCTGCACTCCGGCCTCCTCCAGCACCTGCCGCTGTGAACGCCCCCCGGCCCCAGCCCCGCGGGTGGCGGAGGTCCTGCTGCCCTGCAGAGGGCACTGGGCTGCTCCCCTGCAGGCCCCCAGCCTCCACCCACGGGTGCGGACCCTCCCCACCCCGGTGGGCAGGCCGCCCAAGTCCAGGGTCCCAGCCCCGGGGCAGCCCGGCCACCCCACTCGGGGGACCCCCGGCCCAGCACCTCCGCGGCCAGTGCTGCAAGTTCCGAGGTAAGTTTGGCCACCGCCCGGCGCAGGCGGCGCTTCGCTGCCCGGGGCAGGTCCGCCGCCCCCCCCCCCCGCCCCCGGCCCCCCGGCGCAGCGCCCCCCGCCCAGCCCCCCGGCCCAGCCCCCCCGGCCCAGCGCCCCGGCCCGGCCGCCGCGGGGCAGGAGGCGGCCGCTTCCCCGCAACACGCCCGCGTGTCAAAGTTCGCGCATCCCAGTTGGACGCGCCCTCGCGGCCCTGCCGGCTGCCGGCTCTGCAGTTTCGCAGCTGCGGACGATGCGGCCAGCCGGGCGGACTCCCGGGCGCCCCCGCCGGGGCCGCGCGCTCCCACCTCGCCGGGCACGCCCCCCGCCGCGGCGCCGGCGGGCTGGCGGGGGGCGGCGGGGCGGGCGCGGCGGGACTCACCGCGGAGCCCCTCCGGCCGGGCTGGCGGCGGCGGCGGCGGCGGCGGCGGGCGCGGGGTCGCGGCGCTCCGGGCGGGCGATGCTGCAGCCGCGGCAGCGCCATCCGCCTTCTCCCCGAGCCAATCGCGAATGCAGGGGTGGGGGAGGCCGAGGGAAAGAAGACACCGAGCACCCCCTCTGCGCACCCCTGCCCTTCCCCCAGCCCTCCTGCAGCAGCGCCGACTTCGCGGGGAGGGAGAGGTGGGGAGGGAGGCAGAGCCAGGGCGGCGCAGGGGTGGCGGGCGCCGCCGACTTCGGGGGAAGCGGCCCCGCAGCCCGGCGCACCTTGAGCCCCTCCCCGCCCTGCGCTGTGTCTGCGGGGCGCCCCCCGCGCCCCCCGGCCGGGGCCAGTGCCAGGTAGAGGTCAGGCCCGAACAAAGGGGCCGGCGCCCGGCGCGCGGGCTCGCACACGGGGCGGCGGGGGAGGGGCGGGCGCGGGCGTGGGGGCACCCCTCGTGTCGGGAGCCCGCCTCACCTTTGCCGTCCTTATATACGCCGCCAAGCATCCCAAACACGCGGCCTGCCGGGGCCCCCCTCGGGCCGCGCTCCCTGACCATATTTAGTCAAGCAGGGAAAAAATAGCCTGTCAGCTGGGCCGTGGCTGGCCGGCCACCGGGGACAGGGTGGGTGCCTCCGCGCCATTGACTGCCGGGCCGGGGCCCAGGCTGCCACCCGCTGCCCCCTGCCAGCCCCTCCCCACGAGCCTCCCACCGGCTGTCCCTGCCCTGCCACCTCCCTGCTATTTTTAGCCCAGCCCATCCAGAGGCCCTGTCCCTGGGCGGGCACAGCCCAGCAGGCCACGCAGCCAGCCCCCAGGGGCGCCCTGGGGAGACCCAGGCTAGTCCCGGGGCGCGGGCCGGCAGGGGGGCCTGTGTCTCCTCCCTGTACTTCACCTCCTGTGGGCTGGGCCCCACCCAGGCCACCCCGGGCCCCACCCAGTGCCCCCCGGGCTTTGCCCTTTTGGCCAGAACTGGGGCCTGGACCAAGTGGTGACGGAGCCACGGAGCCACCCAGGTCTCCGGAAGCTCCCGAACAGCCCTGAGTAATGACGCTCTCAGGTCACCTTGGACAGGGAGGCAGGCCCACGCGCTGCCAAACCCCGCCGGGCCTGCCATGTGAGGTGGGGGGGGGGCGAGCGGGGGACCCCGCGTCCACACTCTGGGAGCACCCCCGTCCTGGGCTCACACCTGAACGGTGTCGTGGGCGTGTCCTTGCAGGGCCAACGGCCCCCACAGCTGTGTAAGCTCGGCAGGTCTCCGTGCATCGGGGATCCCCCAGGACACAGCACGGGGGTGGGGGGAGCAGTGATAGGGTGACCCCCGTTCGCGGAAGGCCGGGTGCAGGGCCGTGTGGGTGGGGGGCGGCAGTCATAACAGCGTCACCATTTGTGCTGCCGGAGCGCAGGCAGCCAGAGGGCCCCCCCCCACCCCGTTCAGGAAAGCGGTTTCACAGCCCCCCCATCTCCTGTGCCTTGCAGGCCCGACCCGGCTGGGCACACGGGGTGCGGCGTCTCTGCCCCTCAGACACCCCGGGGCCTGACCCCTCCTTGACACCCTGTCCAGTCCGGAGCCTCGGGTGCCGGCCTCCGTCCACGGTGCGGTGGGGAGGTTCCCTGCGGCTCCGCCCCGGGCCAGGCCCAGGAGCGCGGGGGGAGCAGTGGAGGCTCCGGCACTGCCTGGCGAAGGCCGGGGGACACGAGTGCAGCTGTGGGGTGGGGAGGGGACAGGCCAGAGCTCCGGGTGGCCAGGAGGCTGCGATGGGGGATGCTGGCCAGCTGGTCCCGTCCAGCTCTGCTCCCAGCACTGCAGGCCCAGCCCGGGAGCCCTCACCTGTTTGCCCGAAGGGAGGTGGGGACCCTGAGGTGTCACACTGACCCACGCACTTTTCTGGAAACCAAATACCCACTCCTGCCGACAGTGGGGGAGCAACTGGTGTGGGGGCAGCATGGGAAGTCCCCCCTCCACGCCCCTGTCCCCTGTGCCCCACCCCTCTGCCCCTCCCTGCCTTCCCTGTAGGACAGGGGTGGGGAGGGGAGAGTCAGGGCAGCCAGCACCCCACCTGGGGCCTGCAGGTGGGTTGGGGCGGTGGGGAGGCGGGGGCAGGGCAGGCACTGTCACACGTCACCTCCTCAGTCCCCCTCCTCATGGCAGCCAGCGCTCACAGACTGGGCTGGGGGGACTGGTATGGGTGACCCGTCCCCCGAGGTCTCCAAGGTCCCTAGACAAAGCCGGATGACAGCGCTCTTCATTCATTTGCTCATCAGCATTTATGGGGGGTTCAGACGTGCCGTGCAGGTGACCGTGTTTTGTCATGGAGAACGCACACCCACGTCTTGGGCCCTGACTTTCAGGGAAAAAGCATCTTTCGTTTTAATTTTTTAATTCCAATTTTTGTTTATATTTAGGTGCTTGTTTGTTGTATTATAAGGGACTCTTAGCATTTATTTTTTCACATGGGAGGTACAAGAAATGTTATGTGACAAATAATTACAAAACACAAGAACAGATCCCAGGGACAAGACAGTGTATGTATAAATTTTTTTTATATAAAACAAAAGGTTCTCGTATTTCAGGGTATTATTTTGCACACAGATATCGTGATTGATTTCTCGAGTTCCACTTGTAACTCACCAGCACAAATCAAAGAATTTAAAACGTTGGTACAGAGGCGGCTCGGCACCCCCACGTACCACGCGCACCCTGACTTTCCCGTCACACGTTTGGCAAAGAAGTGCGCGTCGCACCCGGCACCATCGGGGCTGTCGGTCTTCGGGGCGTCCGCTAAGAGGTGGGTGCCCGGTCTCCCCCTTTTACGGCGGGGAGCGGGGCTCAGAGGGGAGCTGAGCTGCTGAGGTTACACCACTGCCGGTGGGGCCTGGCGTCCGGCCCCTGCTGCCCTCCGGCCCCTGCTGCCCTCCAGGGCGGTAAGGACAGATCGGTGTCCCCTGCCTTGGACACTGATCAGACCACCCGGGGTGGCCACCGAGTTTTGAAGAGACGTGCAAGACACCAGGGCTCCACCCAGGCCTCCTCCTCCTGGGTGTCCCCAGAAAGGTGGCAGGTGACATGACCCCGTGTCATGGGCACAGATGCGCAAAGCGGCAGACGGGAAGCCCAGCAGCTCACCTTCCTCAGTCACTCACCCCCGGGGACGGTCCTGCTCTCGGGCCCACGTGGGCACCGGTGTGCCGAGGGGAGGCGCTGCCACCACCCTGGGCCACTGCCACCGCCTGTGGCTGCTGAGGTCTCAGAGGAGGCCTGCCCGGCTCAGCCCCGGACTCTGATTGGCTTCCACGGGGTTCGTGTTGGTCTCAGCGGCCACGGGGAGCGGCGGGCGGGCGGGGGCGCGGAGCTCGGCGAGGGCCATACGCCGCGGGGCCGGCCCGGGCGAGGGGTGGACAGGGCCTGGGTGCTGGTGCAGGCCGAGGTCACGGGGCGCCTCTGTGGGGGACCCACAGCGGCCCAAGTGACGTCAGCGGGGCGGTAGGCCCGTGGCAGGCGGTAGGTGGGAGCCGGGCTGCCCGGGGGGCTGCAGGGGCACCCTCACGCTGGTGGGGGCGCTGCAGGGGTGAGGGTGGAGCGACTGAGCTTCAGGAGCCCCAGGCGCCCGGGTTGCCCAGCGAGGCCGCGTGCTGCAGGGCCCGCTTGACCTCGGCCTGGCGCCCACCGGCTGTGCTGACTGGGGCGGGGGGTAGTTATGAGAAAGGGGCATCGGCGGGGACCCCAGGAGAGTAGGAGAAGTGGGGGGCGTGGGCCTGAAGCCTCCCGGAGTGGGGACCCCGCACCCCGGGGGTTGTGGAGAGATCCTCACCCCCCGAGCAGGAGGACCTCAACGGAGCGAAGCAGGTCGTCTCTGCTCAGAGCCTGTCACGCCTCCGGGGCCCGGGGGCTGGCCTAGGTGGGGGCCTCTGGAACCGGGTAAGGGGGGGCTGTGCGGCTTCTGGGTCACAGGGCACCTCGCCGGGGGGACCTGGGAGCCCAGCGGAGGGCGGGGCTGCCGCTGCAGGCTGGCGCTTTCCGGGAAGCGAGAGGACAGTAATGGAGCCCTGAGTGCACCCCCGGGAGCGGTGGCTTCGGGCTGAGAGCACTTCCTGGAGCGCGGTCCCCAGGGTGCCCGCGGGGCGGGTGCACAGAGCCAGCTGGGACAGAGCGGCCGCCAGAGGGGGGAGCGCGGCTGCAGCCTCACTCGGTGAGGCCGCAGTCATGGCGGGGGCTCGGGGACGCGCCAGGGTCACCGTGTCCCTCACCTTCACGGCCTCTCCGGTGAGACAAGCCCAGCTCACCCAGGGAGACAGCGGGCAAGGACTCGCATGGACATCTCCCAAGGAGGACATGCGGTGCCGGCAGGCCCACAAGAAGATGCTCCCTGTCACCGGTCACCAGGAAAACGCAGAACCCCGGCAAGATGTCACCTCACACCTGCTGGGATGGCGGAGAGACGCGGGGGAGCCGCACGGCCAGGGCCGGTGGGAGACACCCCCGCCCCGCGGACAGCCGGGCCGGCACAGCCAGCGCCCTGCCCCCAGGTGTGTGCCCCAGGGGAGGAGACGGGGGTGCGCACGGGCCGGGGACAGCCCGCACGTCCATCTGCTGTGGGCCGGAGCACCCGGCCGGCGGGACAGAGGAGGGGCCGGCACAGGCTGCCGTGGGATGACGCCCGGACCCCGAAGGCCACCCACAGTGACTCCAGTGACATGAAGTGTCTGTAACAGGCAAAGCCGCAGGGACAGGAGCAGATAGTGGTGGCCAGGGCTGGGGGGCAGGGTGGACACGGACCACTTGATAGGAGCCAGGCCTCCCCTGGGGGATGGCATGCCCTGGCCGCGAGGGGGGCGGGGTGCACAGCCCCCTGCATGTGCTGAACGCCTCCGAGTCACCTTTAAAATGAGTCACCTTACGTGCCACACAGCTCTCCTCAACGAAGCAGCAGCAAGGAAGAGCCCAGCTCCCTGTCCCCACAGACCCCGCCGCCCAGACCCCTGGGCACAGGCCCCCCCAGGCTGTGAGGGCCGAGCCCTTGCTCTCGTGGGGACCTGAAGCACGCAGAGGGGATGTGACCCCAAGTTCACCTCTCCTGGCCCTGGGTACCCCCGCTCCACTTGCAGGGGGACGAGTGGGGGCAGGGATGGCCACCCCAGAACTATAATCATAGATCTGCAGGGAAGGCTGCTTCCAGAACTGTGTCATCCAGAGTGGTGACAGTTTACTGTCATCCAGACACAGGACCCTTCTGGGGGCCTGGCCCACGGAGCCCCACACAGGAGCCTCCAAGAGAGTTAGGGCAGCTTTGGGTCAGCGCAGGGCGGCCTTGGACCTGCCCCACAGAGAGCTCCTGTGGGGCGCGGGGGCCCCCCGAGGGCAAGGGCAGGAGGGGTGCTGGGGTCCAGGCTGAACTCAGCGCGCTCAGGGGTCACCGGAGCCTGAGGGCCGAGGGTGGCCACGTGAAAGCCCTTGGGAGGGGCCGAGTCGGCCGGGGTCCCTGCTGGCCCCGGCGGGAAGCCCGTCTTGCTGAGGCTCACGCCCGTCTTTGTGCTCTCAGCCGTGCAGTGCGCCCCCTCCCTCACCACCCTCCGCAGTAAAGGGGAGTTCGTCGGCCGTGGGGGACAGAACCACAGGCCTCTCGCCCACGGAGCTCCAAACGGCCCCCCGTGGAAGCAGGGCCAGCATTTCCGTCCAGGTGAGTGAGCGTCACGTCACCCCCTCCCTGGGGCTTCTGTCCTCCAAGTGGACCCCAGGGGTCCCAGGCTACACAGTCCGAGCTGCTCTGATGGGCACCCCGACCCCGGTCATCGTCCTGCAGACGCAGGTGACCCGGCTCCCAGCGCAGGCTGCCGGGCAGGACACGGCCCCCCAAAGGGCCTGCTCCCCAGAGCACCCCAGACCCCAGATTATCCTTGGTCGTTAGCCCTGGGTGGCGATCTGCTTGGGTCGGAGGTTTCTGTGTGCCCCGCCCACCCCCACCCCCAGCCGGCCGCGGGGCCCTGGGATCAAGGCGTCCCCGGGAGCCCAGGAGTGTCGGTCCGACAGGATCTCAGACATAATGAGGCGTCCCCTCATCCCACCCCACAAATACTCATCCTGGGATTGTTAGGGAGGCGCTTCGGAAGTGTGGGGGAGCGCAGGGCGGCTGCCCAGGGACGGGGCGGGGGCTGCCGGCCGCGTGGCCTTCCTCGGGGCCCCCGCAGTGTCCCCTGGGGGTTGTTGGTTCCCTGCATGGAACATTCACAAACGTCACTCTTGGGGCACGCGTGGGGGGACCTGTCCCCCGAGAGGGTGGCCGGGTCCTGCAGCCCCCGGGGAAGTGTGATGTCCCCTCAGGGGACGCTCTGCTGGGAGCGGGCCCTGAAGACCCACCTCCTGGGGGGCCTGAGGGTCGTCTGGTGCCGACCTTGGTGGGGTGGCGGCCCGGACGCGCGCAGGACGCACCCTCTGGCGGTCTATGCCGGAAGGAGGCACGAGCTCCGGCCGGGGCCCCGCAGGCCGCAGTGTGGGGGCGCGTGGCGTCGGCTGGGAGGTCCCTCCCGGCCCCCAGGGACAGATCCCACGCTGGCTTTTCCACGGGGAGGAGAGGTAACCCAGGCTGGCCTCCTGCTCAGGCAGCCCGGTTCTGTCCACGGGCATAGGGAGCCCTCCATCCCGTCACCTGCTGTCCCCCACTGATCCCACTGACCTCATGGCCCTGAGGTTCCCCCAAGACCCTTCTCCCTCATCAGCCCCTCCCCTCCCCCCACAATGACACCCAGCCCCCCACTACCTAGCTCTGAGGGAGCGAGGTGTCCCCCAATAACCCTCGCTGGAGTAACAGCCACGTGGGGGTGCTCCATCTGGGACTGACTGTCGCCCCCTCCCTCTGGGGCCTGCCCGTGTTTGGGGCACAGCCTGGGGGCCCCCGCCCCCCGAGGAGCCCGCGCCAGCCCCTGCAGTGACCTTGGCCAAGGCTCTGAAGCCGGCAGCCAACGGTGCGGAAGCTCGTGCGTCCTCGGCCGTGAGTGATTTTATTGCCCGGTCAGTAGAACCTCCGATGACGGCATTGCAGAGGCGGCCGGGTGCCAAGAAACGCACGCCTCCTCCCGTCCACGGCTGCCCGCCGCCTCCACGCCGGCCCCGGCTCTGCACCCCTTCCCGGTGCTTCCGCAGTCAGCGCGACCTGGCGACCGAGCCGGCTCCCTGCGGGGCGGGGCGCCTGCTGGTACCCCAGATCCAAAGGTGTGGGCACAGGGTGGCCCCGCGCTGGAGGCTGGACATATCAGAGCCCGAGCCTCCCCCGCCGGGAGCCGGGGTCCCCAGGAGCAGCACCAGCCCCCCACGGGGTCCTCTGTGGCCCCTGATGCAGACTGTGGCTGAGCGGGGGCGCGGGCACTCCTGGATCACTCGGGACACGCTTGGGCCCTTGCCCGGCACCCTGACCGCTGGGACAGCATCGGCCACTCCGGCTCTGACCGTCCTGTGAATGGGGCGGTCGCGTGCTCAGCCCTTGGGGAAGGGGTCGAGCTTGGGGCCTGGCCCAGAGTCGGCCCAAACACGGCCGGGGTCCCCCAGCTCAGAGAGCGGCTCAGACCCGCGATGGCGCGGGGACAGGACAGGGAGGGGGCCGGAGCGCGTCCTGCACGAGGTGGCGTCTTTCCCCACATCAGGGTCTCGGGCCCTCGCGTTGGTGCCGATTGGGGTCTGGGAGCGGCAGGCTGCGGATGCCAGCCGAGGCCCGGGGCCGTCCCCGCAGAGCCAGCCCAGGGGACACTTGTCCAGCCGCCACCCGACCAGCACACTTTGGGAGGCTCGCATCAGCGGCTGGAGCTCCGTGCTGGGCACCTGTTGGGCAGGCCCAGAAATAGCCTTTTCCAAGAAGCCGGTGCGGCTGGGCGAGGGGCGGCGAGGGCGGGGAGGAGGCCATGCTGAGGTCACTTTCCCCTTCGGGCCGGCGCTGCGGGCCTGCCGGTCCCACGGCTGAGGGGAGGGCCTCGCCTTGCCCCCTCCCCCACCAACACAGGAGGCTCCCCCACCCCGTCTGGGTCCTGGAGGTGGCCCAGTGGGCAAGCAGGACAGTGCTTTCAAAGACCTGTGAGCTGTGATGCCCTCGGCCACCTCAATTGTGATGGGTCAGCTCTCAGACCCCCCGGGGACTATCCCCCTGGGCCCGCAGCACCCAGGCATGGCCGGCACGTGCCTGACCTCCCCGAGGATGGGGACCAATGCACCCGGGATAGCCCCGCTCCCCAGCACACAGTAGGTGCTCAGTGAACCCTCACATGCTTCCCACAGCCACTCTTGCAGGCTCCCCTGGACCTGGAGATTTCCCTCCACCACCCCCTTCTCCCCCAGAACCACCCCCCTGGGGGCATGGCCCCTCAATCCCCCCCCCAGGGCCTTTTTCTGGGGGACACAAAGGTGAGAAAGGAGCTCCCCCCGGAGTGGGGGAGACTGTCCATCCCGAGTGACAGCCTGGACAGGGCCAGGGGAGGGGCTGCACCCCAATACGGGACCTAGAATTCTCCCCAGTGCCATCCCCTCCCCACCCACCCCTCCAGGAGCCACCTCCCCCTCCCCCCAGATGGTGGCACCAGTTTTCTGGCCATTTCTAACCACCAGCCTGTGATTTCTAGAAGCGTAATTACATGTGACGGCAACACTGACTCGCCCTGGCCCCCCAAGACCAGGTAGGGCTTTGTAAGTGGCCCCACCAACAGTGTGTCACAAGTGTCATTAAAGATGTGTCTGTCTGCCGAGACTACTCTGACCGACAGAAGAAACCGAGGCTTGCACACCAGGCATCGTGGTCTCAAACCTGTAACGCCAAACGGCATCGCTGCCTCATGGGAGAGACGCCAGCACCCCCCTCCGCCCCCAGGGGCCCCTGTCCGGCTGATCACTGGGCCCCGTGGTGGCCACCGCCGGCTCCGCCCCCAGGGGCCCCTGTCCGGCTGATCACTGGGCCCCATGGTGGCCACCGCCGGCTCCGCCCCCAGGGGCCCCTGTCCTGCTGATCGCTGGGCCCCGTGGTGGCCACCGCCGGCTCCGCCCCCAGGGGCCCCTGTCCTGCTGGCCACTGGGCCCCGTGGTGGCCGCCAGGCCCGGCTCCGCCCAGGGTGGTGGGGTCATGGGGGGTGCCGCCCATTTTCACAGCAGCTGGGCAGAGCCCCGGGGTCCTGGCCTGTCTGGGGCCCAGGGATGGATTGGGGGCCGGCGTCGCAAACCCCCACTCTGGCCAGGCAGCACGGTGCCTCGATTCCCCGCTCGGCCCCTGTCCCGTATCTCAGGCCTCCCTTGTCCCAGAGGAGGGTCCTGTCACCTGTGACGGGTGGTGCCGGCCCTCCCGGAGCTCACAGCAGACTGCGAGTGCGACTCCCCAGCCCCGCCACCACCCAAGGGGACCAGCCACTCCCACAGGCCACTGTGGGGTCACAGAGGACACAGATGGAGGGTTCCATGTCCAAAACAAGACCGTGTGCCAGCCCCTGCTGCCTGGGTGGACAGGGGTGGGGCCCTGCTCGGCCAGCTGACTCGGAGTTCCCCGTGGGGTAATTCCAGAAACCTCTGCCTTCCGGGAGGGTCCGGCAGCCCCCGCCTGGTGCCAAGCCCACGCCCAGCTGGGGCCCTGGCTGGGGGGCAGTGTGCCTACCCAGCGCTGGAGACCCCGTCTTCCCCGCAGCGCTCCCCAAAACACTCCCACTCTCAGCTGGGCAGCTCCATCTGCGTCATCGCCCACCTCCCGGCCACGGTCCCCAGGCCCTGCCGTTGACGCCGCACGTCCCCCAGACCAGGCCCCCCGCTCCACCCATCCCGGGAATGGCACACGTGTGACCCCCGAGCCCCATGACCGCTGGCTCAGGCCCCGTGGGGGTGGCACAGCCGAGGTCCGGCGGGCAGGGCTGCTCCTGCCGAGGACCAGGGACATCGCCCACGGCCCCCAGGCCTCATCGCTGTCGCCACCCCTCCCGGGGCCCCCGCTGGGCCCTCCCGCCGGCTTCCCAGCACAGAGAGCCTGGTATTGACCGGCACAGACCGGGCATTGACGGGCTGAAAGGTGAAACCCGAAATCGCCCCCAGTGCCGGGAAACAGGGTTTGTAATGGTCTGGGCAGCTGACGCCTCCCAGGAAGCTGGGGGGGGGGGGTCTGGCCCGTCCACGGCAGGGTCGGGGGGCCACCGAGTGTCACCCAGCAGGCCCCACAGAGGTCCCCCCGCAGCTGCGGGAGGGGCACGTGCTCTGCGACCTGACGCTGCCGCCCGGCTCTGCCGTGTTCCCACCTGTCCTCCTGGGCAGGTCACCGGGTCTCTGTGCTGTCTCCTCTGCGACTCCAGGACCGACCAGGACGATGGCAGCTCCGCCAGGAGGCTTGGAGGGTCGGCTCAGTCCGGGGCGGCCTCCCCAACAAAGCAAACGTCCAGCCGAATGCACGGAAGGCACGGAGCCTGTGCTCCCGTCTCCCCAGGGGCCGACTGGGCCTCGCCGGCCTCCCCTCCAGCCTCCCCGCCGGCCTCCCCGCCGGCCTCCCCTCCAGGCTCCTGGCCCAGCCTCCCCACCCAGCCTCCCCGCCGGCCTCCCCGCCGGCCTCCCCGCCGGCCTCCCCGCCGGCCTCCCCTCCAGGCTCCTGGCCCAGCCTCCCTACCCAGCCTCCCCGCTGGCCTCCCCTCTGGCCTCCCCACCCAGCCTCCCCGCCGGCCTCCCCTCCGGCCTCCCCGCCGGCCTCCCCTCCGGCCTCCCCTCTGGCCTCCCCTTGGGCCTCCCCACCGGCCTCCCCGCCGGCCTCCCTGCTGGCCTCCCCTCCCGGCCT
>PVJL010012330.1:0-37801 GCA_004026885.1 Lyroderma lyra | reverse complement strand
GGCTGATATACAATGATGGATGCAAAATAGAAGACATTGAAGTTCAAGATCCTCACTTAACAGAGTTTGTTAAAGACCCTACAAGTGGCTCTTGCAATGATTGTTCTATTAGCATTTTTGAATAAATTACAAAAATATGTATTTTGAGCATGTTATACCTCTTATGCCTGCTTCGTCTCCATCACATTTCCCTTCATTCCTGGTAACATTGGAACTGCTCCTTCTATCCACTGTGTCAATATGCACAGCGGTATGATGTGGATTACAGAATTATAGGTTCTATGGTGCTGCGTTGTAAAAAATAGTTTTGTTCTTTACAGAGCCATAGGTCATCTGTGGAGAATTTTCTTTCAATAGCCAGATGTATAAGACTGCAAGCAAATTATGTGGTTGAACACCTTATCAAAAAGAAATTTTCTCATACTTGATGAAGTAGCATATGCAATTATAAATTCCAAAGACATTGTTTTATTGAAGAAAATAGAAGATTTTATTAAGTACTTATATGCCATGTAACTATAATTTGAAAATATGTTTTAGAATGTTTCAAATTTTAAAAATTAAAAAATTCTAACTTCTTATGAGGACCTATATAAAGATTACATTCCTCTGTCTGATAAAATTTATGAAACCACTGAAAGAAAATTCAGAAGCAAAATTAATACAACAAGAAACAAAGATCAAAACGAGCAATAAAATTAATAGAAATTATTCTGACACCAAAAACTAATTTTAACAAAAATTCTCATACATCAGGAACTAACACATTTTTTCCTGGTAAGGGTCAAATAGTAAATACTTTAAGCTTCTCAGAACACACTGTCTGGGCCACAACTCTTGAGCTCCACAGCTGCAGGAGGAAGCACCCACAAGCCGGCGGAAGAAGTGGGCATGGCCAGGTTTAGCTCTTCCTGAAAGCAGTGCTTCCTTTTGAGAAAGGTGTGCTTTTCGCTCATTGGACAAACTATACTGACATCAACAAAGATAATATTCAACCTAAAATATGCTACTATGAGGCAACAAAAACTGGCTACAGATTTAAAGAGTATTTAAAACTTGAAATGCTTTCTCATATATATAAAGAAAACTTAATAGGGTTGTTCACAAAGTTGACAATGATCCTAAATATTCACAAATTTAAATGACATTACTAATAACAAGTTGAAAAGCTAGAAAAAAAGTATTTTAAATATAAATAATTGAAGAAATTCAACAACCTTTCTAGGTAAATGGCCAAATGATCTTCCTTTTCTCTATATAGAAAGCTTTTTTAGAAATTATCAAAAATGATAATAAAAGAAGATTATGGAAACAAAATTAACAAGTATGGTATTTTAAATTTTGTGAACATTAGTATTATATTTGCTTTTTTTAATGAACAATTCGAAATGACTTCCTTCTAACTTAGTATTCACTTTTAAACTTCATTATATAATAGCAATTTTGACATTTTGAATTATGTTTTTTTCTAATAGAAATCTCTCCAAATTATTAAGCTCCCACAAAACAAGGAAAAGTTATTACTCAATTATTAATCTTTAGATTTTGAATTCTTTATTTAAATGATTTTAATGCATTATATATAATATCTGTTATCGATCCTACAAATTTAAATACCGAAGGATTATTTTATGAAACTATCTCATGAAGATCTAGTCAGATAATTATAAAACGCACTTGATATTTCCATGATGTTGCAAAGAACAGAGAGGGAAGAAGAAATATTAAGTGTCTGAGACTTCCTTTTTCTGGTGAATTCACCTTAGAGGTGAGGCATTTTTCTGAGTCTGCAGGATAGTAAAAAGGTTGTTTTGAAGTGAAAAAGAAGAAAGGGAAGGCGAGGGAGGGAGGAAAGGAGGGAGGGAGCTTCGCTCCAGGACGAATCCTCCCCAAGCCTCCCTTGCATCCAACCTGCCCTGGACTCGGCGCAGAACGAGCCAAGTCGTGCAGGCAGAGCTTTCCGCGCTGGGCAGCGGGGCGCCCTGCTGCAGGGACTGGTCAAATGCGCAGAAAGAGGAGCTTCATTCCTACACCTTCTCTGTATCTGTTTTCTTCTCTGTAAAATGAGGGATTCTGTAGAATGACCATAAGCTCTTGACCTTCCAACATGGCGTCTCAGGGTGGCAGCGCCACTGTTGGCAGCATGGAGTTGACTGCCGTTCATCATGGACGTCCAGAGAGACAGGAACTGACCAGCAAGGGTGTTTATCAATGCCTCCAGCTGTTTTTTTCCTATTTTCTATTTTTTTTTCTGTTGTTATGAACTCAATGCAACATTTAATGAATTACAAATACTTGAACCTCAGTAATATAACTAATTCATCCTGGTAGAGAAACAGGTACTTCTGGGCTGAGCCAGAAAAACCTTATTAAAATCAAGGCTGAACACCAGCCATTCTTATTTAGCAAGAGATCAGTCCCACAAGGTTCCATTATAATTTAAAACGTGACCATCTACTGCTCTATGAGTTGCCCAGCTAAGCAGTAAACCAGATGTTTCATAAGGAAGGGTGCAGATGGTAACACATGCAGACAAGATACTTTTTACAAATGCAGTTCTGATACCCATTGCAAATGATCCCAAAGAGAAATAAACCTAGAAGAATTTCTCCAGCTTCAGTGAGATGACACAGCATACTCTCATATGATTATTACGACTTGTACTTGTTTTAAAGTGGCAGGTATTTATGAGAAAAATGTTTTTTAAGATGCCAACCAAAAAGAAGAAACATAAATCACACATGATCTCACCACCTTCAGACATTACCATTTAATTATTACGTATAACCTTAAGATTTCTCTTTTCAGGGGTTTCCTAGTGGTGTAGTGGCTAGGCTTCGGCACCCTCAATGCCACGTCCTGGGTTCAATTCCCAGCCAAGGAACCACCCCCCAAAAATCAAAACTATTTAAGAGATTTCTCTTTGCAGATGTACAAGTATACCTATGTTAATAATACTGCAAATGTAAGAATACTGTTGCTTGGTATCTTGCTTTTCAACTTAATATTATTCTAGTATGTATATTTTCTCATCCATTTATTATCATATTTAAAAATATAGTATTTTCTTGTATAGTTTTAAGCAAAACTGTAGTAATGAATACTTTGTTTCTAATTTTTGAAAATTACTATAAACAACGTTGCAACGATAATATATCAATGTCTTTTAAGAGCTTATTCCAATCTTTGTTAAGGATGGTAGACAACTGGGTCAAAGTGTTAGCCAATTTGAATCCTAATAAATGCTTCCAAAGGCTTTTGGGGAGTGGCACCAATTAAAGATGGCATCAGCAGTTCTTCCAAACACACTAGCATAGGCATGATTTGCAATTTTATTTATTTAAGCCAAGCAGCATTCATATTATTTGATTTACAATGTTTATACTGATAGATTGAACACACACCCATTTATTATTTATTATTTATTTATTTATTTTTCCTGGCCCCTTCTATCTCTTCTTGATAAATTATCCATGCATGCTTCTTTGCCTTTTTTCTCCCACTGAAGTGCTGGCCTTTTTACTGTTAATTTGTACCAGTTATTTTACATTTTGAATATTCTAAAGATTTTCTCTAGGTTTTTGCACTACGTCCTGTCTTCCAACAACATTTTCCTTGTGGCCTTTCTAATTCTCTCTTCTTCCGATCTCTTTCTACTCTCCCTTTATGATTTAGCACACACACACACACACACACACACACACACAATGTCTTCCATTTGAATTCGATGAGAACCTTCACATAACCTATTCTCTCAACCAGAAGAAAAGACTAAATGAGTAAAGGTACATATTTTTTTCTGTTTGAGTCCCTGCATATGTAAAACTGCTTAATCTACCTGCATATGTGACTGATGGAGTGGCTATGTATAAAGGTCTAAGTTGGACCTCTTTTCTCATATTATCTTAAAAGTATGGCTCTTTTTCATTCTAGCATACAGTGTTACTTTTGAAGCAGCGATGCCATAACATTCCTCTCGGCTTGATTAAATGTTAGACACTAACTCTTGGGCCCTGACTTTTCTTAGAGCATTTACTTTAGAAACCTTAAATGAATGTTCAACCCCTTTCAAATGTAAATCTTTTTAGAAGTATCTTGACATTTTTACAAGCCAAAGATGTCTTTCTCAAGGACCTGGAAGCCATATTTTTGAAGGGTAAACATCAAGCGTAAACATCAAGAAAGCTAACATACCCACCTTCCTGTGTCCGACACTGAAAGATCCTGGCTCTAAGTCGTGGTAACAGGCAACAGCTTTAAATGACGTCTTCCCTGTCTGTTTAACTTTGATCAGGGCAATTTTTACTTTAATTCTATGTTTTCTTTATACTGAGGTCCTGAAAATCCACAATATTCCTTGCTGTGTGTTTATATATATGTGTATATATATATTTTATAAATACAAATACATATATTTTCATAAATACATATACATATATATTTCATAAATAGAATTTGAATCAATACTCTTCTTTACCCCTGTCTTCTGCTATCCTTGTGTCTCCAAATACTAAAATTTCTGAGATGGAAAACATTACTACCGTCTATCAGTATTTATCTCAAAGTCTCTGTGACTGAAGTTTTTTCTGCTCAGTTAACTCAATTATAAATACAAATCCAATACAAAAAAAACCACCACAAATGCAATACAAACAAATGTATATTCTGCATCAATCAAAACTATTGAACACCCTTGAGTGCTAATATTCCACTGGCTATTTTCTTTGTTGTTGTGGATTAATACTTTTGAAATTATTTTTGTATATTCCTATGTAGGGATTGTCAATAGATCTGATTAAAGGTATGGAGAGGTACTAGTTTACATAAACTGTAGGTCACTCTAAGATTTATGGATTTTAGTCTAAATAAAATGGAAAAATCACAGAGACTAGAAGCAAGATATTTGGGATGGCATGAATAATGTTTTCAAAAGATTAGTCTAGGTCTGGCGAAGATAATGTATTATGGGTGTTCAAAAATGGATGCAAGAAAGAAAGACCATTTTGGAGAAACTGCAGAAGTCCACATGAAAGGTGATGTTGACTTAAATTAGCTTGTCAGTGACAGAGACAGAATGAAATGGAAGCATTTAAGATTCAGTTTGATGGCTGAACCATCAAGCCTTAATGATGAAATGAAAGTGGGGGTGATGGAAAATAACAGGAATTTCTAGGTTTTTGGTTGAGCAGTTGGTCTATTTTACCGGGATGGGAAAAGGCAGCATGTAATAAGAAAAATTTATTGAGTTTTCTGCAAGTATCCTCCTTGTATTTCAAACAGTTCTTTTGGCATATAAAAGTTAATGGTCATTTAAATTTTACTGTATCTTTCACTCTTGTTCTTCAAATCTTGTTATTCATGATCCAAATAGGCTTTATAAACGAAATTCCATTTTGTCTAAGCCCTGCTTTCTTTCTTTTAGTACTTCTTTTTTATCCATTCATTTAAATTGTTTTGACTCACTTTCTTCCATAAAATCTATAATTTTTAAATAAATTTGTTAAATTTACTTTTGTGTATCTCATTGGCCCTACTTGTTGAATTAGAAAGTGGCTACTTCTCACTACTCCAGTGCTACCACTTTAGTGCAAAAAACCATAGATAATTGAAACTTCCTTGATGTCACTGTTCTTGCTGTCCTGTAGTATGTTTTCATATGGTTCTCAAAGCAAACTTCAATCAAAAGTCAGATCATGTCACTCCTCATCAAAAAATAAGTAAAAAAACATCTCCAATGGTTTTATATTGTGCCCAGAATAAATATAAAATCCTTGCCATGATCTATAAAATTGTGTATGATCTCCAAATTCTGCCCCCACCTCTCTGGTTTCATCGTCTAAAACTCTCTTTCATTTTTACTCTGTCCCCAGCAATGCTGGGCTCTTCATGATTGTACTAGATATATCCCCACCCTGTAAACTCCCATCTCAAGATCCTGTCATTTCTTTTTGTTCAATTATCACCTTTTCGACAAGGACTTCCTTAAAAGATGAGTAACTTTTGACAAGAAAACCACATCAATTTGGAGAATATGTTGCCCTAAGTGCACTGATTGAAAATACAGTTAAGGGATTTGTAAATGAAGCCTTACAATATTATCATTGACAATGCTAGATGACAAGGAGCTTGTCTGATTTTGTGCCGCAAAGCTCTATAACTCTTTGTTGGTTAATTTGCTTTTAATCAAATATTTAATTGAGAAGGTACAAATGATGAAGTTAGAATTAAAGTATTAAAACATATGGAGAAACTAATACTATAGTCATTTTCATCATTTATATTGCTACTAATATGGATGTAACTTTTTAATGTTTTCTTTTGCATAAAAAGCTAAATAAAAGCTTATACTTAAAATCTTTCAAATTGATAGCCATTTTGAAATATCATCAATTGTATATAAAACATTATAGGTAGAAAAGACCTAAATTCATGACAAATCTTAAAAAGAAGAGTGACTGAAAATGAACTAAATAAGGGAATGGTATTATCAATATAGCTTTTTTTCTTTCTTTATAATCCTTTTTTTCAACTACAATGTACGGATAAAGTCATTTTGAATATAAACTGAGGATTTCAAACAGAAGAGAAACACAGCAGACTCTCAGTTAACCCATGGGGATTAGTAGATGCCAGATAAATGTAAGGAGACTCTCTGTTAACCGGCACTCAAACAAAAACAGTTGTTACCATTTGCTTGAGATTTTGCTGGTTACTTGAGTTACAGTTAACAGAGAGTCTACTGTATATTTAAATATAAATTATTCTACCTAATTTCAGGTGATGCCAACCAATGACCTCAGAGCTGGGGAAGCCATAAATATTTCACTGAGGTATAACAACTAAAAATAAGTATTTTAAAATGATCACTTTCTAGCTTAGACAAAAAAGAAAATTATAACACTATGATGAACTATCAAGAGAAAAATACCAAACTGGAGTAAATCCTTTTATCTGACATAGAAATTCTAAGCCTGTAAACTCTGGGAGGGAAGGTAAATTACAGCGGAATCACAAGTAAATCTTTGTTCTCTACCTTAAGAAAATAAGAATGACATTACTAAGTCAATTAGCGTAAGAAAATAACAACCATAAAATATGATATGCACATTAGCCATTGTCTAAGTTCAAAGAAAATAGAAAAGTTTACAATCTTTGTGGAGCTTAAATCGCATTTCAACCCACAGTTTGGGGAACAAGGTGACGTGAGAATGACTTCCCATCATTAGGTCTGTAACACCGTAATGCACACACAGACACAAAATGCTGAGATCTATCATCCTATTTTTTAAAAGGGATGGAGGCAAAAATGATGCATATGTATTCTTTTCATGACGTGAATGGCAGACTAAAAGTTTTAAAAGCTATAGAAGGGAAAAAAATTCTAACTGTATTGCAGTGGTGCGCTGTTGTTACCCTCTTCTGAATTTACAAATTGCTAATTATGCTGAAACACTGTCTTTTCTGTGATTTAAACCAGATCACAGGGTTAGTTTGGCAACATTTCAAAGTCTGCTGCAAGCTTCGGTCCCATGAGATTTTGACAAGTCAGCAATAGCCACACAAATGTAAAGGGTTGAAAACAAAATGTCTAAAACTGAAAAAAGGAAATCTTATTTATGATCCATTAAGGAAAAAGTTCTGAGTATTGAAAAATATAACCTCTAATGAATTTGGTTTTCCTTGGGCTTCTGTTTTATAGTTTTTCTCTTGGTAGTAAAGTCATTAAGTCCTGCTCAGAAGAAAATGTTTTGTCTACTCAGTGTGGAGTTTGTAATCATAAAATTGGAATTCGCTTGAGGATACCCAGCTTCTTTTACTGCAGGCACACTAACCCATATCCTGTTTGCCCCAAGAAAACTCCTGACAGTGCTTGTGGCTGCAGCAATTATCTCAAGATAAATCATGGATTATAGTGCTAAACTTAACTCCAAAGTTTGCCATTAAATATCTCACTTTTATTAATTTTTTGTATTGCTCTAGTATATTGATAGTCCTTGGAAACAAATGACATCATTCTATCTATAGCGTTCTGTTTTTCGTAGTGGTATTTCCATTTACAAAGTATAATAATTCAAGGTCGCTGAAAATGTCAAATCCTAGAAAAGGTAGCATTCGTATGTGTGCAAAAAATTACTAAATACTGATCATCAGATTTCTGTTACATTAGGATTAAAGACAAATTCTGTTTAGAAATAACTCTACGAACAGTTTTTAATTGTATTTTCACATTGAAAATGAGTCAGATTTTCTTCGGCCTCAAAGAGCGTATTTATGTAAAATTAAATGAACACTGCAGTGAGCTGCACATTTTTTTTTTCTAAATGGGGATTTAAAAATGAAGGCATTAAGAATTGATTATCATGAAGACAAATATGTATCCAGACACTCAGGAAGATTCTATTTTATCTATAGAAAATATTCTATCTCATGGGAACAATGAACTTCTGGGCAGTAAATGACAATCACATGCCCACAACTATTATAGTGCTGCTGAATAGACAATAATTTCTAACTATTTCACTGGAAGAGATATTTCAAAAAAAAGAAAAAGAAAAAGAATAAACTTTTTAATGTCTCCTTTGTTATTTATGTGTTGCTTAAAAACAGATAAGAGGCAGTTCTGAGTTTGCTGTGGACACATTTACTATACTGAATTCTTTATCTATACTGCTACTTATAGTTTTGGACAAACGGATGAGAAATGGATTTCCCCCAGTGGGAAATGAGCCACATAGAGGAATTCAAAACAAACTCCTATTGTGAATTTTTGAAGAGGTTTACTGGAAAACAAGGAGCAAGATTGTAGACTAATGCTTGCTTAGGCCTACTAATGATCTTCTATATGGGAAAAAACTACATTCTCTCTCATTTAGGGATGGTTTTACAGCTGGTGGTATATTTCTTCTTTGGTCTATATCTAGCATTTGTTTTCTATGATCTCCCTCAGAAAGTTGGTGGACTAATGAAGAATATATAAGATAATAATGTTGGCATGTCAAATTTCAAAAATGCTTTAGACGATTAAAGAGAAAAATAACTTTATCTGTAAAATAGAATTATTAAACTATAAACATAACACTATAGTAAACAGAATTGAAAATTAAAAATGAACACATAAGAAAGTATTTATTAGAGAAAAGTGATTTACAAGAACACAGACAAGTAGAGAGATTTGTTTTGCTTTTGATGGGGTGAAGCCAGCATTTTTAGGTGAAGAACACAATGTACTAAACAAATACTACATATAATATATATAGTGCATTATATAACATTATACTATATATGGAAATATAATTTTTAAATGTTGTAATTATACATATTTATGTATAATTATACTGGTTTTAGCATATTTTGCCTGCATAGTTTTTGTAAAATAAAATCAGGGGAGATAACCAATGGTAACTCCAAGGACAGGCTTGGGTCCTCTACCACCAACCTTTGTACCCTCATCCCAGACACTCCTGATAAGTTCAGATAAACCCCATCAGCCCAGACACATGCAGCTCTGAGGAAAATCTGATCATGTTGCCCTACTCATAACCAGATTGCTTCTCCTAAATAGAAATAAAGAAACTCTGAAGCCAACTCTTGTGAGACCAACTTAAATTTTAAAATATTCATCATTTTGGTAGTGAACAAGTTTTAACAGTTGATTTCCACCTTTTAAAACCTCTTGATGTAAGATAGGTTTTGAAAAATTATAAAGCACTGTTTTCAAAGAAATTAAATGTAGTGTTTCTCGATCTTACAAAACTGTCATAAACACCATAGAACTCATATTTATGAACATATTTCAAGTAGAAACTTCCCTGATGATTTTCATCATTTATGCTACATTAGCAAATGTTCTTCTTGATCTATTGATTGCTTTGTATTTTTCTCTGAGTTCATGAAATTCCAGAAAGATAGTGATCATGAAGCATGATCACCATTCACGTGCCATTTGTTTAGTCCAGAGTACTGTGCATGCTGATGTTGAACGTTATCTATTTGTTCAGTAAGAACCAGAGTCTGGAAATGACCATTTACCTATTTAATGGTCCTCTTTCTAGCCCTGACCTTGACTAAATATGAGTCAGTGAAAATAATGTCTGTCCTTTGGGGGCTTAAGTTAGTTTAAAAAAAGCATTGTATAGGTTTTCTCTTCAAAATTTTAAATGTGGATATATATGTTTATTGTTGAAAACTTGGAAATTTTAAATAAATGATGAAATAAAAGAACCTATGAACCCATCACTCAGAATTACCAGAGTTAAAATTTCAGTATATAAATATTATACCTGTGTCAACAATGCTTACAAGATTAACACAAACAAATTTTAGGGATGACTGTTGTACTAGACAAGGACTGTCCAGAAAAAATCCAGCAATAAATGCCTCTACTTTTCATATTGCATGTCTGGATACTTTCCAGACCACCCTGTATTGACAATACTTTGAAAGAGCAAGTTAAATATTAACAGCAGAGGTTTTAGTTTTAAAAAATTATGGCATAGCAATAGAGTTGAATATTATCCAGCCAATGGAAAGTACAGGAACTTTCAGTAAGTATTCACTTGGCAGGTTCTTGATATGTTCTTAAAAACCGTGACTAAGCAAAATGATGTGCAACAAAACCAATTTCTTCATAGGTTTATTGACATAAATAAGAGTTAAATTCTTATTGTATATTCCTAGTCACTAAGACATCATTTAATTTGTCAGAACTGTCATATTTCTGAGACCATCCATGTCTAACAGGGCCTGGTATATGGTAAGCTTTTCTAAATAAAAACCCAAAACATTTCTAATATTAAATATGAAAATAAATGTGAGCTCTATATGTACATTTAAGTAAGATTAATAAAAACAAGGAGGATGATTGTTTTCCAACCTACCTATTCCAGTTCAAGGTCGCTGGTGGCCAGAGTTCATCCTGGCAGCTCAGAGTGCTGGGAAGGCCCAGGAGGGCCCACCCACCCTGAACAAGACACCTTTCCTTTTCAAGGTCACTCACACACACCCACACCCACTCAGACTGGGATAATGTAGACCTGTCAGTCACCTCAGTTGCCCAGCTTTGGGGTGTGGAAGGGAACCAGAGTCCCGGACAAAACCACACAGACATGGGGAGAATGTACCAACTCCGCACACACAGAGTGGCCCCAGGTGGGAATCCGGTTTTCTTTTCCTCAGCAACCTTGTAAGAAAAGGACACTGAAGGAAATAATACTGTCTGTGGATCTGTACCTGTAAAGTGCATCACGTGATTTTAAAGGGAGCAGAGGAGGTTAAATAGAAGCCATGAATGTCTTACGAATTTCCACTAAGACAATGAAGCATTTTCTTTGAGGCAAAGCTGTACATGGACCAAAACTGTGAAAGTGACACCAAGACAGACAAGACAGAATACAAGAAGTACATCTTGGAATGCAGATCGACTGTTACTTGGTTCAGCAGAGTAGGAAAAGCTAAGCTGTAAAGGTCAGCTGTGGTCCTGGGGATGGAGGGCTGGGCCTGCTTGTACTGAAAAACTCTGCTAAATCTGAGTAGTTCTGGAATTCAAGGCAACAGGAATCTCTGAAAGTCAAGGTGTGGGTGGGTAGGGTCTGGAGGGAAGTTGAAATTCTGTGAAAGTAGTAGTTGGACCCCAAGATCCTTCAACACAGTCAGACAACACCTGTCCTCTATCAGAAATTTCACAGGTGTGAAGGGAAGAGACAGAGGGCTACCGGAAGGCTATTTCAGGGAAGTACATACATATATGTACACACATACACACACATACACACAACATATGCATGCACACACATACAATACACATACACACACATACACACATACATACATATATACACACATATGCATACACACAGACACATATGTATACACACATACCCACATATGCATGCACACACATACATACACACAAACACACACATATATACACACACATATACACACATACACACATACAGACACATATACTCACATACACACACATACATACTCACACATATACGCACACACATATACACACATGCACACATATACACACATACATACACATATACACACATGCACACGTATATACACACATAAACACATATACACACATACATACACATATACACACATGCACACATATATACACACATATACACACATACACACACATAAACACATATACACACATACACACACATAAACACATATACACACATGCACACACATATACACACATGCACACATATATACACACATATACACACATAAACACATATATACACATACATACACATATACACACATGCACACATATATACACACATAAACACATATACACACATACATACACATATACACACATGCATGCATATATACACATATATACACACATACACACACATAAACACATATACACACACATACACACACATATATGCATACACACACACACACACACAAAACACACGCTCTGATGACTTATTTTATGAGTTCAATTATACTGAAAATGAAAGGACACTTAAAGTTTTGGTGGAGAATTTAGAAATAAATTTAAAATAAGTACCAATAGCAACTAAGCAATTGAAAAATCAGATAAAAACAAAGGTAAAACAAGAGTATATTCATAAAGCAAATTTGATCATTCCCTACATTATAGGGCTGAGATGTAAAAAATAGGATTAAATTCCTACATCATAAAAGTTTGATATAATTAGATTTACAAATTTTGCAGAGAGGTGGTATAAATGAAAACCAGTAAAAAAATCTCAAACTAAAAAGTTAAGAAAATGCAAATAACCTACTCTTTATAAATATGGATACATTCATTATAAAAATGGCAGAATTACAGGATACTGTCTCTAGAGAATCCAGATGAAGGGTTGGAATGAGTGAGACAATGTTGTTTTTAGTTATAAATCTTTTAAAACAACTTCTTAATAATACATATGTATTACTTCCATGAAAAAAAGAGACAGTGTATGCATACGATTTTATTTCATGAATGATGTTATCTATCTTTATACAGATAAGACTTTACACTGTTTTAATGCTAATCTGTTAGATACTTACATATTTTACTTGCAACGTGAGATTTGCATGTGAATATCATTGTATTTGTTCTTAATTCTAGAGCAACTATACAATCTTCTCATTAGATTTACTTAATCATAGTTAGATTATTGGAGTCATGGTCAAGGATTAATTGTCACAAGATATTAAGCAAAATCAGCCTAGTGTGGTAAATTTAGTTTTCAACATTAAGTGAATAAAAAGTTTTCTACAATACATTTTAACAAATATGAAACATTTCCTAGTCTCAAGGTTATAAGCCATCAGTCAGTCCTTGGAACTATTAAAACACAGGCCCAAATCTTAGAGAACTCTTCTCCTTTCCAATAAACAGATTCAGAAAATTTATTGAAGGCATAAAAAATAAGACTCTATTGAAATCATACAGTACATGGTCTGACAAGATTGCTTCTTTATCTAAATAAGCAACGACAAAGGACTAACCCAAAAGCTCTTATGTCAACAGTTTCTTTGTTGGAAATTTCTCTCAAGGATTTCTCTTTAATTGTTAGTGGAAACATGTAGCTTCTGAGTTCACAAATAACTTTCAAGGCTGAATCAAAGTTATTTATGATTTCTTATTTTTTTATTTCTATGTCTATTGAGAAACAAAAATCTCAAAAATATACTATATTCTTATAATGTATTAATCTGCTAACAATACAAATGACTTGCATATTTTGTGATTCTATACAAAAAAACTGCTTATTAGTTTTGTTTTTGGAGTTCCTTACAACTCTACAATATTTATATTTACTTCAGTGCTGTTATATCATTGCTATCCAAACAAAAGCAAATAAAATTTTATTATTTTAAAATTGTTTTGGTTAGATAACATTTGAGGACTACAAAAATATTATATTGAACGCAAACCTGGCTGTAGATTGAGCACTGGTAGTGTAGAAGTAAGACCTTTTGATAGCTCATTCATTTATTCACAAATATTTAGTGGGGGCTGTGTCAGGCATTGTGCTAGGTGCACATTGGCTTTTTACCTACAAAACACATGGTCTGGATGAGGAAGAAAGACACAAAAATTCAATGTCAGAGATGAAATTAAATTGGAATTGTAACATAATAGTAGAGAAGAAAAATTTTTACACAAGGTGGATGGGTGTAATTTTGTGGTTAAATATGCTCTGCATATTGGCAGCTAAGAACAGACTAAGGAAAAGTACTATTTATTAGAGAGGGGGCAGAATCAGTGCAAGAAGTTTTAAAATATTTTTATGTCTGTAAAACACACACACACACACACACACACACACACACCCTTCAGATTAGTTTTGATATACAATTTGAAATGGCGTAATCAAAAATATGAATTTCATGGTTAGTTATTTAACAATTAAATATTCTGAAAGATTGGTTATCTAGCAACTAAAGAATTTTAATTGAAAGGAAGATTACCAGAGCCCACTACTGTATTTTAAGTATTATTATCTTCATTCCATGTCACACACTGGGTAAATAAGTACAAGCTTTCTTTCAAATGAAATGGTGAAATGGTTGCTCTTTCTGGTTTGCACTGGATAGCAACACCATACCAGTACTCCTGCCCCCACAAGAACAGGTGTAGGAATCTTGAGAACTCAATAACCCACAACCCTTTGGACTGTCACCCTAACCTTAAAATCTGCACTGGTCTTGTGTTCAGAAACTTATTGGAGGATTTCATAACCTGACTCTGACCAGAAGGTTAGCTGGATACTGCTGCTGGAATATTATGGTTATGTCTTTAATAAATATTCAAGGTGCTGTCAGATCATCAAAAGACAGAAAGCTAGGATTTAATGGAGTGTAGAGAGTTGTGTAACACTTATTGTGGATGCTTTTATTGTTAATCTGATACTAGTTTTCTTCATGACGGATCAGGTATGGAGGAGAGCTAGAGCCTATTCTTTCTCTAACTACTGGATCTCACTGATGTTTACTCTTTATAAACTTCATTGTGGATGGTTATATTTGCTTAGGTAAGTTTATAACATTATTTTACTATGTGAAATTTTTCTAATATATTTGTCACCTTGTTCTACTTAATGGTATTCTACATTAATTTTTAATGAAAGTTAATTAATTCTTATGTTTAACTTGGACAATATATATTTAGATATAATTGACTTGAAAGTTCCTAGTGCCACTCTTGGAAGGTCAGTGAAATCTGCTACCACTCCTCAGCCTGTAAAGGTTACCAGAAGTAAAAAAAAAAAAAAATCTCCAGGAGAGGAAAGAATGTCTTTCTAGAAAATATCTTGAAGACTATTTAGCTCTTGCTTTAAAAGCTAAAACTTTGCTACTGTTTTTTATTATTATTATTATTGCTACTGTTTTTTTATTATTATTATAATTGCTAATGTTGTGAAAGAAAGAAATAATGTATTTTCAGGTGTGATATAGTAATGAATATATGAAAAATATGGAGTGACCAGGAACACTATTAATTGCAAAGGTATACTTCATAAATGATAAATACATTTTAAGCCATTTATATAACTCATAGGTGTTTTTTAAAAATTTACATTTGAGTTTATTTAGTGCCATTAAAAAGAGAATGAGGTATTGGATTTCAAAATTCACTTTCCTTCTACCTGGCGTGCAAAAGTGGGTTGAAATATTAATACAAGAGTCAGTCAAGCAATTTTTTTTATCATTAATGTCTTTACAAGTGGTTTGACTAGTACCAATTTCCCTCCACAAAGAAGAGAGTAGATTGGTTAAATAATTATTAAAATTTGTCTCCTTAAAATACTTAATTATTAATTTGTCAAATATATTTCATTTCTCTTAGAAACACAGACTAGAATTGATTAATGTTTCACTTTATTACAGGATATAATTTTAAAAATAACATACAACATTTTTGTTCATATAACTATTGTTTCTATAAATTATAAAGAAGTTAAGTAAAGGAAATTTATTTTTGATTCATAGATTTTCTTCTTTTCTAACATATTAAGCTTAAAAATGATTTCACAATTTTGGTGATTTCCAAGTGGATATAATGTAGTACTAGGTATTAGAATAATTATTATTTTAGAAAATCTATATATTCCACTAAAACCATATTTGCAGTTTTTATGCTATAATATGGAGGCTTCTTTATCTAAATAATTAATAATTGTTAATATTTTTTAACCATAGAGATTGATGAGATTTTCTTGTTATTTTACATCATTAGTAAAATTGTGAGTCTGGGAGTTGGTATGAAATAGAACACTTGATTTGAAATAATTGAGTGTTTAAGAAAAGGACTATTTATAAAAGTATGCACAGGGTATAAAGAAACAATATAGGAAAATGGATACCCCAGACTTCTGTTATTCCTCTTCCTTAGCCTAGCAGATAAAAAGGCTGTGTGGAGCAGGCCATCCAACCAAAGTGATCTAAGGTCACCTATAATCAAGAGAATCAACCATCCCATAGCATCCCTGCAGGGAAGAGACCAGGATAAATACCCCAAAATAGCATGCTCCCTCCTCCAGTCTCCTACTAGTGTTCTTATGAGCAAAAACCAACTGAAAGTCAGTGAGCAATGAAACTTGTTAATGTTAAGAAGAAAAGGGTATAAAGGGAATACAGAGAAGAAAATGAAAAATATTGCCAGAAAACTAATCACTAACCTTCTTCTGACTGATTAGCAGAGAGCCTTCTGATTTCTTTAGAGAATACCACACTTGTGGTTCATGTGTTTTAGCTCACTCAATAGTCACCTCACACTTGTGTGTCTTCCTGACAGTAGATGTTGTAAAGATAAAGCTGTATATTCCAGATGTTTTTACAGATGTGGTTGACATTAAATGCCAATTAAACGCATATGCCCAAGTCATCGATTTGGGGCTTAATTACATGGTGAGAGTAGGGACTGATATCCAATTTGCTGTCATGGATACTGGCAGAGGTAGTATGAGCTAGATTCAGCGACCGTGGAAACAGCCTGCTAACCACTGAGCAAGTGGCAGCACTCTTAATGATCCAGGTCTACTGTACGGTTTGGGGAGATTATATTTGAAGGTCAGTTTAAAGCCTATTTCTGAAGTCCTGTCAGTTTGCTAGGTATATACTTTGATAAATTACTTTTTCCCTACAATACTTAAAATGGTTTCTGTTGTCTGCAACTGAGAATCTCACAATATAGCACTCTTAAAGATAGCAATAAAAAGTTTGTCATTCGGCAGGGCATTGGACAGAACATTCTTATTATTTTCAAGCTTACCTACTGAACTCATTTTGATACTTAACCTCTATGCAAGTCAGAAATAGAAGTTCTATTTATAAATGTGAAGAAAAAATTTGCAAGTGATTAATCCTTCTATTTATTTCAATAGTAAATACACATTATTTTCAGAAAAACAATAAGATAACTTAATAGGTGCTCATATTATTACATATTCTGTGTAAAACAGACAAATTTAAAATAGGTAAGCAATATGTTCTTATAACCATTTATTAAGTGGTGTGTGAGACTGATCCATAGGAATTTCTGTCATGATTTGAAGATCTAGAGAAAATAGTAGAACACGGAATATTAACCAGAAAACACATTTTTGAAAAGCTGGGTTGTTTTTGTTTTTTGTTTTTTACAGAATATTCTACTACTTCTGCATGAGATCAAATTTATTACATACTGAGATTTTTCTTCAGTGTCCTGGGTTGAAACGCTTATATATCAAAAGATACATAAAATGATTCACAGTGTTGAGCTTTAAAATAGCTTAAACACAAACAAAAAATAAATGAACAAAACAAAATCTCTTCTGATTTTTAAGTGAGAACTATGGTAAATTTTGTTTTCAAATAATGTATTATCTCCAAGATTTAGGTATGAAAAACTGCCTTCCTATTCTCATGGATAGAGTGTTATATTTATTTCACAAGTCCTCTATTTATCATCTTACTTTTTCATCTTCAATAACAGCTATGACTCTCAAAGTTCTTACAAGAAAATGTGAAAAACATCTCCAAAGAGCCTTCTCTGAGGACCTCCAAATGCAAATAAACTCTGACCTGTGAATGTCTCACATTGATAGTTAGAAACATTATACATCTAGCACGTATTACTATGTATTTGGTGCTTGTGGACACAGGGAGAGTAGCTGTGAATGTGGAGAAGAGAACAGAGTCTGACTGCATTCGGGATTTCTAAGCCTCCTGGCAAAGGTGGTGAAAACTGTTTTGTGGTGCAGGATGTACCTCTAGGATTAACTCTGTTAAAGAAAGAGGGAGTTTTTTAAAAATCCAAGATTTTGGAGGTAAGTTGAAAAAGTCAAGAATGCATCTAGAGAGGGGATAGCTGAAAAGGCCTGCCTTAGCTTGGGACTTTGTGGAACTTATTGGGAAAAACATAGTAGGAATGTCATTGTTCAGGTACAAGAATTCATTCCACTCAGGTTCTATCTTTATTTTGAGAATCTCAGCAGAAAGAAAAATAAAACGTAAAAGGTAACAGTTTGGGGAAACTACTAAAGCAGAAGTTCTCAAATGTTTGTGAATCACTTGGTGGGCTCTTTAAAGCGCAATTCTATGCCCCACCTCCAGAGTCTTTGATTCAGTAGGTCTGGGTGAGGCCCAAGAATGTTCATTCATGTCTAAGTTTCAGTGATAGTAAAGCTGTTGCTTCAGGCAGTATACTTTGTAAACCCATATACAAAATAAATGGGCTTGTGGAGAGAGGTCCTCTTGAACTGTGAAGGATTATTCAGTGGTGGAGTGGGAAGTAGTTATTAATACAATGGCCAATGCAATAATAACAAGAGCAAAGGCCCCCAGCAGTAGGGACAATTCATAGAAGCAGCCAAGACACACTACTATTTGGAGCAGGTAAAATAGACACCAAAGAGTGAGATTTCTCCCTTCCTTGGAGTAATACCATTACATTTTTGTTTCCCCAAACTGTTCACACTAAAAAGGAGATACATGTATTTGCTGTTATGGTTATTCAATTTAAAAATGTTTTTGAGCACATATTATATTCTAGGGACTCTGTCAGGCAATATAATGCAGGAAATGAGAAATAAGATGTAGTCTCTTCTGCTTTGGAGGTCAGTCCATAACTAACGCAGTAAATGCTGTAATGCAGAGGCACTGCTTTGTATATCTTTGGATTTTATACAAAATTAATCATAGTGTCCTCTGCATAGAAAACATTCTATAAACATGTTGAACAGAGTTTACATTCATTGGCATAAAAGTATCAGCAGCACATTCTGCTGATCCTGACATATGCTGAACTCTGAATGTATAATATACCAGATACTCTGCTAAGCATCCTCAGTTTTAATTCTTACAACCACCCTATAAGAAAAGTAATTTTATTATGCTTGTTATACAAAAGGGGTAACTGAGCTTTGCAAGATTAAGCAACTGGCCCCACATCACACAGTTAAAAGTGTCAAAGCTGTAATTTGTGTCTTGATCGGTACGACTTCAAAGTCCCTTGTACGTCTGCCATGCTGTCTCAAAAAGTGATTGGAAACATTTTTTCTTATATTATCAAACATGCATTTCTGTGATCTTTATTCTAGTAATACACATAAGAAATAAATATTTTACACGGCTCATTTATTCTTTTCCACTCATGAGAGTACGAAATGTCAGCTATAACTTAATGAGTTAACCCAATACGCTGCTGTAATAAAAAAACTAACATTTAACATGTGCGTATTCCAGAAAATGTGTTGTGTCATATCTAATTTTACTTTGAAACAGAAACACTATAAGTATTTTTATTTTTACTTCACTTCATAAATGAGGAGTTCAAATCAGAGAAACGAGGTAACATTTTTAGTCACAGAACTAAGAAATGACAGATCTGAAATTTCAGCCTTTTTTTCTAATTTTAGAATTTTGACTAAACACCATTTCTATACTGTTTCTCTTAATTTTCACCTACTTTTACACTTTTGCTCATTATTATTTTTCACATTCACCTTTCTATAATGAAAATGGACTGAATAACCTCCAAAAACAGCAATATACTGTCATTGATCAAAGAGTGAAAGTAGTCACTCAAATGATATACTGGTACTTGGCTTACTATCACACTCAGAACATGGGGGACTTTGTGCATTTTATACATAGTCAACCAACAGGTAATACCTGCAGTTTGTTTATGTAACAAAATTTATGCAGCATCAATAAAAGAAAAAATCAATTTGGCTACAAAAAGAAAATTAAAAAGGTTAAAAGGTAAGCATTTCTCTTTTTCCTTTATTATTATTTTTGAACATAGCATATATGTGAAAAATTATAGAGAAAAATATAATATATATTATTATGCTATATATAATTTATTTCCAAATTTAGGCAAATACATAAATATTGTTATCTATCTCTTTGTTTATATATTAAAAAACTTAGTTTTACCATGTAAATAGAGATTATTAGCATTTTTCCTGGGTAGATCTGATATAATATCTTATTCTAAATGGATACAATAAAATAAGTTCTGTCATGGACAGGAGTGACATTAAGAGAGGATTTATATTCAATTAATGTTTTTCTTTACCCTATTGATCTGTCATCTTCTCTATTCTTCTGTCATCTGTTTTCTCGTCTAGTTTCAAGGATGTCTATGACCTAGAACGATCTTCTACATTAGTACATATTACACACAAGCCTCAGGCAGAGTGAGGACCATGCCTTAACATCAAGTTCCCAGGGGTGCCTGTTTTCATTATTTCCCACCTTTGCTTTCCTTAGGAGATTTAGGCCAACCTTGCCTTTCTGTTCCTCAAACAAGCCAAGTATATTACTGCCTCAGTTTGCACCTGCAGAACCTTGTGCCTGGGACTTGTCGTTTAGATCTCAGCTTATATGTCATGTTCTTAGAACATCTTTTTTTCCCCTTTAATTTATTTCGTTATAATTTATTTGGAGTAAAAAAAATTTGTATGTAGTTCTGTGAGTTTTGACAGATGTGTAAACGACCACCATAGTCAAGATAGAGAATGGTGTCCTTACCCACAAAATTTCACTGTGTCCCTTTGTTGTCAACTCTTTCTTCTACCCCATGCCCCAGAAAATTAATGACCTGTTTTCTGTCCCTATAGTTTTCTTTTCTAGAATGTCAATATGTGTAGAATAATAAAATATGTAGTCTTTTGAGTTTGTGTTCAATATTCATTCTTCACTATATAATGTTGCCCCACAATTTAGTTTTTGCTATTATTTTATTGGTATAGCATTTACTATTCATTAAACAACATTTTATTGTTTTATGTGTTTATTATCTATATATTATGTATCTACTTGTTTATCTATATGAAACTTTTGTGCAAATTAGTAAAAATAATTGTCAGGTTTATTCTCAACTCATTTTGGTTCATCTAAGTATACGAGTTGAGAGTAAACCTGAGAATTTTTTCAAAGACATTCCAAGGTTAATGATTAGAAGGGCGTCTCAATCCTCAGAGTGGCAGTTCAACATTTGATGAGATGTGTTAAGTAGGTACAATACATTTTAAATAAAAACAAAACAAAACAATGCAGTAAAAGATACAGGGATATGTTGGTACAATATACAAATTGGTTTTTGAAGATTCACTTGTCTAGAATATAAATTATCAACATAAAGAAAAAATTTAAATTGCTTGTCCCATTGTCAGTACTTTGGTGAATAGCAAATTCTTATGTATGACGAGATCATAGATAAGTTTTTATAATTACAGATCAATGGAATATAATATGCACTTATAAATGACAATATATTCAATTTTAAAATAATCTATTCTGAATTGTATATGTATATGTTAGTACATAAAACATCTTATAAATACAAAATAATGTCAGTAACAAATACCACTTTAAAGCTAAGTAAACCCAAGTACATGCAAGTTAAAACCAGGTAAGCCTAGGATAAAAATAACTAGTAATAATACCTTTCATCTCTAGTATCTTATGAATTAAATAGTAGTAAATACAACAAATATTTTAGACCTAATTACTGTGCTAAATGAATACACAATTAATAGCAAATTTATTTAAGAAATTCAAAGAAATGTAAAAGAGAATTTCTGGAACCATTAGACAAAGGTGTCTGTCAATGTAAATTGTACTATATATAGCCACAGAGAGGAAAAAAAATCTGTTGGTTTGCTGTTTATGACTCATTTGTAAAGAATGATTTTAAATGCAATTCTAGATATTCTTCACCGATTAATCTGACTTGTGTTAAAGGAATTTTAAAACTTTCTGTCTCACTTTTATGTAAGTTGCCAAAAAACAATAGAACACCAAGTTTTCATAATCCCAGTATTCAAAAACAAAGTTCAACCACTCCTCACTTAATGACCTATCTGTTTAATGACCTCTCAGACTTATGACCAGTTTTCCAGTGTGAGGAATCCCCTTTCTCAGTCTGTGTGAGTCTCAGGAACTGCTTTTCTCAATCTTTGTTTCATTCCGTAGTTGGTTAGTATTCACTACATAAAGTGTTTGCAATAACACAAGACCAAGCATTTCATTTATAAGTGTTGTAATATCTATAAGAAAATACATATCCTATAGCACCATAACACATTGGCCTTTAAGCTCCTCCGTTATCAACCAATTCACTTAATGACTTAATTGTAGGAATGGAACTTGGTTGTTAAGTAAGGAATGCCAGTACTAGAATATTTATATTTACTAGAATATAGGACTAGCAAATGGGGGGTGCAAAGGCCTCTTTTCCGTTATAATTCCATAGCACCAAATTTGAAATAAATATGTAATAAATGAGAAAAATCAAAATTGATTTATTTTCTCATCCTCTTTAGTTTTCTTTATTTCTTTTGTATGGTTGCATAATACTTAACCTTATAAAGATGTATTTTAAATTCATAGTCAGTATGCTCGCTTGATTTTTCTATTAATTTTCTGTAGTTTCTGTGTCTCTGTGTGAGAATTTGTCATCCTTTGTTCTTTCACCCTTCAAATGTAAATAAACTAAAGTCAAAACTAACCTTACATTTTTCTCTTTTTTTCTTTCTTCTTGGAAGGTTAACATATCTATGTTTGTCTATCTGTTCATCCCTCTAAATTCCAGAGACTCATATAAATAATATATATCTCCCATAAAATACTCCATATGAAACCTACCCTTGCTTGTATATTTCTGTTAATTTCCTCCAGGCTCAAGGCCACATTGTAATCTTTGTCTAAATGTTTTCCCTACGATCTGTCTTACACACTCATTCATCACAATCCGGCATACTCTGGGTAATGCTTCTTATATATAGTAATTCCTTTGCATTTCCATCCTATTTAAGACCATCTTTTTACACTTTAACCTCTCTGTTACTGTGTTTAAAACAACTAAACATTATTTCCTATTGTCATACTTTCCTGCCCACTTATGAAATCACGGCTTTATTAATCTCATTTTCTGTTCTCCTCTGTTTAAAAATCTTCATCAAATCCCAACTTTCACCTCATCTAGGAAAAGGCTCAAGCGTCTTAGTCTGGCATCATAGGAGGCACTGATTTTGAAGCTCCATCCCTTTCCATACTATCTACTCCCTAGCAGACACTGCACCGTAGCCAGCGTGATCAATAAGTACCGGGGAACTCCACATTTTCTGAAAACCGCCCCTCCTCATCTGCCTGCTTAAAACGTAGTTAAAGTTCAAGGTTCAGGCTTTTGTCCTCCATGAAACTTTGCTGATGTCCCTAAACTAATGTTTTTTTATGGACTCCATCTGCCATTTATACTTCTGTTTGAGAGGTTACAAATTGCATTATGACCAATAAAGGAAAAGCCAATAATTTTCCTGAAGACATCAATTACATATAACTTGAAAATCTAAAATCAACAAATGAAGGAAGCAAACACTATGTAACATGTGTCTATGGCTATGCAATTGGTAAAAAAGGAATATCAAACTGATCAAAATAATGAAGAGGCAATATTACTCTGTATGCAAAGTTCTAACATAGTGCCTGGTTTAATGTATACACACAGTGTTGTTTTCATTCCCACTCTCAAATAAATCATACTAAAATATTAAAAAAGCTTTTTAGAAAAATGTTTGAAGGCTGTCCAAATTATGCCACAAATGGTAAAAGTGAATATGAATTTTATCAGCAAATCACAGAAACTAGAATCAGTACTGTTACATAAAGTTTAAGGGAGATATTATAAATCAAGCAAAACATGGGCTTAACACTAAAGCTATTTCATTATAACTTGATATCAATAATAAATATTTCCCAAAACAGAAATTCAAAAATGAAGTGTCATCCTGAGGCCCCAGTAAACTTTTATCACTCAATAGCTAACAGCATTTTCCACAAAAAAACATTGATTTCTATTTTTCATTATTTTGGATATCACCATGCACTTCTCCAATTATTAGACATAACTGATACACATTGATTATAGAACTTTGTCAGTATACAAGGGCTGTCCAGAAAGTATCCAGCCATGTAATATGAAAAGTAAAGGCATTTATGGCTTTTTTTCTTTCTTTTTGGACAGCTCTCACATGTGTTTGAGAAAAATACCAAAATCTGTTCAACCTGTAATACTAAGAGTACAGGCAAGAGAATTACATTTTCAAAAAGTATTGTACTTACATCTATTTTTAATGCTTTGGAAGCACCTGCCAGCAAGAACATCTGCATCTTAATAGTCTGTTTTAAAGAAATTTAAATCATTCTTATGCTGACAAATACAGCAATATTCCAAATATGTGCATCTCATAAAAGCAAATACATATTCAATGACTCATTAAAATGAAACATCTAAAAAACACCATGATTCAAGACCTAATTCATATTTTTAAAATAACATTTCTTAATGAAAAGATCATATATTACACAATATGCAAATATTTATCTCATTTAATAATAATTATTACTATATTGGAGGAAAGAAATAATTACCACATATGTCACTACAATTGCTTACTCTTCCTTATGAAATACAATGTGTTTGAGATACTTGAAAATTATCGTATATTTCATGCATGATAGTTATAATGTTCTTGAAGACTGTAAACAAAATTGTATTGTTTTTAGTAAATGTTAAAAAATTGCTGTAGCTTTATTTTCCTAAAATGATAATGCCCACTGGTTTGTCATTTGATTGCCCACTAGGTTAACATGCTTCAGAAGGAAGGCAAATGAGAGCTATAAAGGAAAGTTGTTTGACTGCCATTAAATTTCTTTGAGTCTCTGCATGAAAAAGGCTTTGAAAACTAGTCTTTGTGAAAGAGAAAAGTAGTTTCTAAATTCCATAAGCTCCCTTCAAAAATCAAGAGCCGGACTTGGCCAACTCTGATCAAATAATTTTACTCAAATTTCTGGCCAGAACAAATTCAGGAGAAGATGAAAGGAAGGTCCTTTCAAATAGGAAGTGAAAGAAGAAAGAATTTTATGCCATAAGAAATTGAAGGGAAATGAGAATGTGGATGAAATCCATTTGAATCCCTAAGAGGAAAGACTCTCCCAGTTTCTTAGGTTTCAGCCCAAAGGGTATGATGGGTGAAGACAAAACTATAAAGCCCTTGAAGAACCCCCACATCCCTCAAAAACTGAGGAAGAAGTCAAAATGCTCTAGGTCAAGGCAAGTCCCTCTCTCTTTCCTGGTTCCAGAGACTTCTGGCCATGATAGGAGACATTTATGATTGTCATAGTGGGGGATGTGGGGTGTTTGGCATCTAGTACCTAGAAACCAGAGATTCCTAAACAATCTACAGTGCAGGGAGCAGTCCCTGCTACAAAGGTTATCTGGTCCAAATTGCCCATAGTACTGAAGTTCATGAAAAGTAGTCTGGTGTTCTGCTTCATTGACACATTGCATATGGGGCTGTAGCATATATGGGCAAAGGGATTCTCCTAGATAGACTAGTCTGAAAAATTATTCACACAAATTTGTGACCAGTGTAATGAAGTTCATAGTCAGCAATAGGAGCAAAAGTCTACCGTCAAAAGACAAATTTCTTTTGTTCACCAAATGTCGAGTGTTTAATAACTACCTAGCATTGCCCTAGCTATTAAGGGCACAACCTGACGATTTTAGTGTAGAAACCAGACACAAAGTGCAGACATGGAGTCTTCCGGGACGTTTTCTCTGAAAAGTTGGCATATATAGAATCCAAGGAGAAGAAACAGCAAGTATAAATTTCCTGAGAAGAAATGCACTCGGTATGTTTTAAGAACAGCTTGGAGGCCAGTGCAAAGGGAACAGAATAAATGAGACAAAACGTGACTGGAGACCTTGCTTACAGGTGAGATCATTCTGGAACTATTGTCATTGTCTGAGATTCAGTTTTAATGAATAACATAAAGAACAATGAAGGATTTTGAGTATTAGAGTGACATGATATAACTGACATGTTTAAATGATCACTGTGCCTACTGTTCAGATATTAAGAGAGGAGGATCAGGGAGAGTCTAAAGTTGAACCCATATGGCAACAAAAGGTGTGGAGAGTGTCGGAATCAGTATACATGCTCATGGTAGGGTGGTATTTATGGACAGATTGGCTCTTTGACATGACTCATGATGAATCTGATTATTTTGCAAAAATAGAAACAAAACAGAGCTGTCATTTACTAAGATGGAGATGTCATGAACTGAATGCTTATGTCCCCCCAAATTCCTATGTTGAAATCCTAATCCCGAATGTGATGGTATTAGGATGTGGGGATTTAGGCAATTAGCTCATGAGGGTGGAACCCTCACAAATGGGATTGGGAACCTTATAAAAGAAAACCCAGAGAGCTTGTTTCTCTTCTCTTTCCCTCTCTCCCTCCCTCCCTCCGTCCCTTTGTTTATCCCTGCCTTCCCCCTTTCCCTGACATGTGAAGGTACAAACCAGGAAGAGTACTCACTAGGAACTGAATGGCTCAGCACCTTGATTTTCAACTCTGCAGTCTCCTCCAGAGCTATGTGAAGTAAATTTGGGTTGTCTAAGACACTGGTGATTTGTCCTAGCCGCCTAAGGTGACTGATGCAAGGAGAAACTGAGAAGGAGCAGGTTATTGTTTCACTGTTTTGTTTTATTTTGTTGTAGAAAGAAGGGTTAGAAATCTGGTTTTTAATATATTAAATTTGACAGGCTTTTACACCCAAATGACATTATTGAATACAGAGTTGGCCTATTGAGTGTAGAGTTCAGTAGAGATATCTGGGCTAGGGTTATAAATTTGTCAAAATAGTGATGATATTTATAGCTATGGAACAGAGTGCTACTATCTAGGGCATTGATTCTAGAACTCCCTACCTGTGGTTAAAACAAAACAAAACATGATTATATTCAATTTCTTAATTGAATATTCATATTCAATTTCTGACACTTGATTATACAATGTGTGACCAGTATGCAATCTTCCCAAGGGAGTTTGACATCATCTGAATTAGACTATATCTTGCTCAATGACATAAGTCCATGGATCAAAATCTTGCATGTTGCAGAAATGTGAAGTTGATCAAACTATTTTCAGACTCTTACTCCCAATTTCTGTATTTATCTCATTGAGAATAGTTTACCCAGTTGTGGTCCAAAACCAGTCTACATTTTCTATTTAATTATTTGTTCTCATAATGTATTTGAATTAATATGATTTGCCATCTTTACTGTGTAAAGTAGGCATTGTGAATATCGGAAAATTCTCAATTGCACATATAAAATTATGTATGTGTATACATGCATATATACATGTTAATTTAGCAAATGTTAGCTAACAGGATACACACCTTAGTATATAAATATTAAAAGGTAATGTTCAGGAAAAAGTGGACTGGGGGATCCAAAATTATGGGAGAAAGTAACTTGAGGTTATTAATTCAGCCAAATGATAGATTTTTTTTTAATGCAAAAGGATTGTGAAAAAAGAAAGAAAAGGTGAAAATGGAATGTATATGCAATAGAACTTTTTAAATAGCTCAAAGAGCAATGAATATATTCTCTTGAGGTTCATATTGGTAAAAATCAGAGAATAAAGCTTCTGATACAACTGACACCATCAGTCCTTTAGTTTTCAACGTTCAACACAGGTGAGTACTGACATTTCACTTTAGATTGTAGTATAGTCATCAAATATTTAATTTTAAATTTTTCCTACTGAAAATTCCATAAAGGATTTAGAGCACAGATATAATTGTAGAAAGTGCTTTTGTTTGATTCATTTCCTTTAGATTTTATTTTGTTTTTCAGTTTTAAGTCAGATTTAATTTTGTAGGACATACATTACATATTCAATTATTTAGAATATGGATAAACTGTTTTTAACTTTTAATTCATGTATTTAGAATAATTGAGAAATTATGCAGAAAGTTACTTTTAGATAAGATTATAAGAGTACATGTAGATGAGATAATTTACTTGTAGTAAACATCTGGCAAGAATTTTTATTTACTTTGTTTTCTATGCAAATGTAACGTCATTGGGCCTATGGCTTTTACTCAGCCATATCTTCTAAGACTTGGATGAATTAAGCACAACAGAGAATTATTTTTTTCTGTATTATTGCTTTATTTATATTTTGGTACATAGCTGCTGTTCACACTAAGAAGATCTTCTCATCTTTTAGTCTCAGTTTAAGATCTTAAAAAAAAATATATCTCTATATATCTCTATATATCTCTATATATCTCTATATATCTCTATAGAGATATATAGAGATATATAGAGATATATGTATATATATTCTACCAGCATGTTGACAGCATAGGCCTAGAGATAGAGCAACTTTACTACTAATATTATTATTACCATTTTAATCAGGACATTTATTCAGTTACATTTTTTGAAAGATAGTTTTAGAATATAAAACGAAACACTTCATCAAATGCATAGGAAATTCATTTGTTCATTGACTAATGGACTAGTATTTATTACAGGTCTACTATTGACAGGAATTATACTAAGTACTGGATGAGTCAGATAGCCAAGATGACCAAGAGGCTCCGTGCAGGTAGAGTTGAGAGCCAAGTGTGCATATGAGCATGATGAAATTCATCAGTACTATGTGCTTTGAGAGCAGAATGAACAGGGTACTCTGTGAGTTCTGAAAGAGGTTCAGAGAAAGCTGACAGGAGTGCTGCCTCATTGGAGTTTGGGGGGAAACACAGCAGTTAACCAGAATGGATGGGGAGATGTGTATTGGGGGGGCAGGGAGTAAAGTGGGGATCGGAATAGTGGCAGAAGAGTGGAAATGTAGGTCCAGTCCTAATTGGACAAGGTCCTACCAGTCATTCAAAGAACTTTAAAACATTAGATATGATCTAAAGAAAACTAAGGGGTGTATAGACTGGTTTGGGGATGGTTTGGGAGTAAGAAGTGGAAGGATGGTCACATAAATAGATGGACCTTTCAAAGAATCTCTAATGATAAATTAACTTGCAGATACAACTATAAGTAGAAAAGATATTTAAGAAATTATTCAATGAATTTGAGTTGGATCATAACAAGGTTTAAACTAAAACAGAAAGATAAAGAATGTTAGATCTAATCTAGAACCTTATGACAGAATTGATAGGACTTGGTGACTGATTATTTATGGGGATAGTATTAGAAAATATTCTGAGAACCAGCAAGCTTCTGACAGTACCTAGTAAACCTCCTTATTTTTAGTTTTGAGAAGCCAGTTAGACATAAACAAATGGTATTGAAATTACAGGTTGCATGATCTGTTTGTGGAAATTGATTTATTACTAAATAAAATTACAACTGATTTATAATTGATTATTTGATAATAAATTTAAAATAGATTGCTACTTTTGTTTTCCTCTAACTTTCCCTCAAACACCAGTCACAGGTACATCTATGTTTAAGGGATTAGGTGCTGGTTAATATCCTAAAGCTCCCATCCATGAGATCACTTTGTTCTTATCATAATACATTGTCATGTAGAACAAGTTGCTAGAAACTTCTTATGGGTACTTGATTCTGACAAAAGTCCCATTTCAGTTTTCTGCTCTTAAGCTAACTGGGGGTCCTCTGGATGTTAGCATGGTATTATTAGACAATTTTTAAAATTACACCTCTGGCTAATTTCAGTCACAGTGAATAGCCTTTATTTTTATCCCATAAATTCACAAATCTTCAGAAAATCTAGTGTATTTGTACTAATTTATAGAATAATATTTCTGAATCAGCAATAACTTATGCACAGTTTGCACTTAATTTTGAATCTCAAGGTTTTAATGATCTTTCAAAAAGAATATTAGGGCTTCCATGTGCCCTAATATTATGATTAATTTTAAGAACTATTACATAAGAATAGCTCTAACTCATTTCTGGAATGCTAATGAAATTTATATACCACAAATCATTTTTAATTGGCATTCACTAAGTTGTGCATGCATATATATATTTATGTATCTTCCTTAAATAAAATTATGGGAAAAAAACTCAAGTTATGTTCCAAAACTATTTCTTCTCTAACCTCCAGGGGAAAATTTAAAATTCTTAAAAACACACTTAACCTACACAACTATGTCTCTTACAGACTTGAAGTAATGAGCCTAACTTGAAATTCCACCATGGTCAAATGATTCTGTGGGATGGGGGGGGGGTAGAGGCATTGACTCTTTGAGATACTGCTTTAGTAGAATAGAGCTGTGAGAAATTCTCATTATTGATAGTATACTAAGAAAGGGCAGAGAAAAATTTGTTAGGGCAAACTTTGGCTGTCAAATGTTTCCAGAGCCAGGTGTTTCATAAAGGACAAGAAAAAAAAATTTGGTGCATGTACTGGACAAGAAGGCGATGTGTGAAATCCTGTTTCCACAGGAAAGTTTTGTTATTGTGAATTCTGCCAGAGATCTCAGGACGGTGAGTCTCAGTCTTCACAAACCACAAACAGGATTGCTTGACTCAATGTTTTAAAATATTTTGCATTTTCTGCCAACATTTTTAAATTGTGAGTCTTTATACTATTAATTCTGATGTAAGACATCTCTAAAACACTAGCGGATTTGACAATGTTGGGTTCCAAACACAAATGGCACACCTCCTTCTATTACCTCAACTGCCTTGTGATATGTATTGGCATTTGCAACTTAAACAATAAGAAGTGCCAGAAAAAATACCTGAAACTTGAAAATAAGTAAAATTGATTATTGGGTATTAGCTTTGTGGAATGGCTTTATTTTCTGTCTACTAGGTTATTTCACACCTCTGTAAGGACTAAGAGTAAGAGAACAACTTGAAGACTTTTGTCTAATAGTGACACTCTCATAAATTGAAGCTCCTTGTGTTGAATATGAAACTAATTTCTGCCCAGTGGAACAGATAGCCTGAAAGTTTATGGTTTATTTCTCTGTTGGACATTACATAGTTTAATATCTCATCCAAAATATTATCTTAATATACATTTATTAAATATTCTCTATAAAACTAAATATTTAAATGTACTTTAGTCCAGTTTTAGTATCTTAAAAGTCCCCTCATTACTTAGTAAGTTAAATAAAATCTTTGACTAGTGTTTGCTTTCTACTTGGCTAGAATTCACAATTTTATCATATTGAAATTATACTTTCATAGGAGAAATTAAGCCAATTGACTGCATTATCAGAATTGTTTAAGTAAAAGATTATATAGTCTTACTCCATTTTGGTGGGGTTTGGTTTCTATTCTACTTGACATTGCTTGGGTTGTCAATCAGTTGACAAACTTTCATTGATTAGTTTCTATGAAGACACTGTCTAGCCCTCAAGAGTTCAAAGTGTAGTGACTGAAAAATATAAAAAAGATAGTTATTATAATGTAAAATGTTAAATGTGGAGATAGATATTAACAAGATATTCTGGAGAACTAACTAAAATTATGTACTGACTGTGGAGAGGATTGCCAGAGTACATAATGAATGAACTTCATAATGAGGATGGCTAGGTGTCATCCAGTTGACATAGAGGTTCCCTCCAGGTGACACAGAGAAACAAGCATTCTCTGGAAGGATATGTGTAGGTGAGTGATAAGTGGGGTGAGCATAAGTAAGTCTTTCATTTGTTGTAGTTATAGAAAACCAAAGATGAACAGCTGCAATTATTTATGTTGGAGATGGAAATTAATTAGTGTTAATTCTAGTGTGATTCTGCACCATATCCCCTTACTCTGAAGCTCATTTTGTTCCTTAGATCTAAAGTTGTCTGTATTTATGGTGTTTTATATCACAATTTATCCTAATAAATTACCTTAAAGTTAGAGAGAAAAAAGTCAGTTATTGGAGAAAGCAAACTTATCACTCAAGGTCTTACTTAAATTCTTAACTCCTACCCAGAAGACGTGAAAATGCAATGTTTTATGATAAATTCTCCATGGAGAAATACTTTATTAAGTCTGATTATGTTAAACAGTTACAACCAGTGATGTGGAAATGGAAATTTATTCTGCTAGGACTTGGAAACCCAAAGAGCTTTAGTCATATCCTTAGGAACCAGGAGATACTGGGTTAATATTTGAAATGTGAACAATTTGAAGGTATCTTGTTGTATTATGCTTTTCAAACAAGGAGAAGTTTCTTTCTTTAAAAATTATGTCCATGATGCTGATGTATTCATCTAAAAGCTATCTTTTATCTAGTAATATTTTTATATATTTCCAAATGACTAAATTAATTTACTTCAGAAAGTGTCACTCCTGTACTTTCACAATTACAGATATACATAATTTGGTTGTGAGGTTTTATGCACTTAACAAATGCATATCTTGCATCCTTTGTCATTATTTGTACCTTTTGATGATAGGTGAATCTCAGTAAAAGTCAGTCAAAGTGGTTTTGATTTGGAAGACTTTGCAATATAAAAAAATGTACTTAAAGAAAAAAAATAGAAGCCTAATACAGCTGGATAATTTGTATATCTTTTGAAGATATTAAGAAATTTTAGATATAGAACCATTTGTTCTTTCATTATAGTATAAGAAGTATTGAAATATAAGAACAAGCTGTTCCCTATAGATACGATTCCAAGTACAATATAAAGACCAAAGAATTATTTTATAGTAGTTCAAAATACCTGGGAGCATATGGTAACCCGGGCAGAGTAATTGTTCACAAGGACTGCATTGGAACTGACAATTTCTATAGTGTTTTTAAGGATTTCTTTGAAATTCTCAACCATCCAATTATTAAATATTCACAAGTCAAGGTCAGCTATCAGCAAACAGAATTCATTTATATTTATTGAACACCAATTATATGGTAGTTGATGGAAAAGAGAGATAAGATGTATAAAAATAAGTTTTTTTCAGAGACAAGTAAATTAAGTATAAAGAACATTTTACTATCTGCCCTTACAGTGGTATGTACAAGGTAATAAAAAAGCACTGTAAAAAGCCAAACTAACATGGTTGAGGGGAGGTGTACTTGAAGAAATTGTTCAAAGTTGTCACTTTAAATTGAATTATTTTTTTATGGTAAACTATAGGGTAGTATTCCAAACCGAGGAACTTTTATGTGCAAAAGATCAAGGCATGACAAAACAACTCATACAAAGAACAATAGAAAACAAAACAACCATAGAGTTAAAAATTCCTAAAGCAGGGGGTGCAAGATGAATTAAGAACAGAAGGTTAATTTAGAAATATAAATGGAGACATATTTTGGAAGGTATTGATTCCCATATAAAGCAATTTGGCCCTGATTTTGTCAACTGACCTGTGTTAAGGAACAGTTGCCCAGAGCACTAAAACATCCTAAAGGCATTAATATATCATTGGAAACTTAAAAGACAGAAAAATACTATTTACTTTATGCCTTTTCCAGGTAAATTGTAGAAGCATTTGAAAGACATGTTTCAAAAGTTGCTTGGTGTGGGGTGTGAGGTCACCAATGGGTTGTAATTGAATGACAATAGCTGGCTTAAGCTCTTTTGGAGGTGAGCTATCAGTGGTCTTTCCACACAATTTCCATTGACAATATCCACTATCTTGTCTAAATAAATAATCAACAAATCTCCTAGAAAGTAGTTTAAAGGATAGCCAACAGAGGGGTTCTCTGGTGTTGTAGTGGCTGTGCTTTGGAGCTCTCAACCTGCATCCTGGGTTTGATTCCCCTTCAGGGAACTACCCTAAAAATAAACAAATAAGTAAATAAGTAAGTAAGTAAATAAATAAATAAATAAATAATGGATAGCCAAAATATTAAATTCTCCTAAGTGTTCACATAGCTCATGAGTACCTGCCTTCTAAAATTTGGAGGAGATCCCCTTTGACATTGTTTTACATCTTGCTTCAGAGCTTCTTCCTCTAAAGTCGGTCATTTGTAATTGGATGAGAGTTTAGTGTATTAATCTTTCAACTCACAGACACAAATAATCCCTGAAGATAGAAATGTAAGATGATAGAAATGGTAGATTCCTTGAAGACCATCCTAAAATGATAGGCAGTACAACTGGTTATGGTAGCTGCCTATCCAGGTTTCAAACATTTTGCTATCATTCACCAAACTGCTTGCCAAACAGGAAGCAAGCAAGGTACGTGGGTAGTCATCTACTCTGCCTATTTAGAAAGGTCCTTTTCTTAACCAGTACATGCTTCTGCTCCTGGAGACAGGAAATTTGTGTACCACTACCCCCAAAATAAATACATATTCTATCACTGCATTTCTGATTCTCTTTTTTCATCATTATAAATGTTCTTTGGAAGGAATCTGTTTGATCTAAACTATAAAATCCAAAGCTGAAAGGAATATATAGTAAGATGCTTTTTGTGCATCATTATAAAACAACATATGAAATAGCTCATTATATACCTACCAGTCTTAGAAAAAGCAAAGGAAGCAAACTATCACCTTTTTCTCCCAGTACAGAAATAAATGATATAATGCAGAAGATATAAAACAAATATATTTATGTTAAATAAATACATGTCAGATCATCAAATGTTCTATGTATAATACATTTTTTATGGGCAATACATGTATTTTTTTTCTACCAGTTTCTGACATAACTGTTCCTATGAATTCATATATTATATATAATATTTATAAATACCTGTTTAGTTTTTGCATATATACATTAAAATTTCAAAGTCTGAGTCTTCAAGAACCTTATATTTAGAAGTGTATACTAGGAATATTTTATAAATAGTATTTCATTCACTCAAATTGTATAATTTACATACCAAAATTAAATCACTAAAGAAATTACATAATATAATTCCTATCTTCCTGTCTAGCAAGAATTTTGGTGAATGATGGATAATGTTTGAAGTCTAGATTGGCAGTCACCATAACTTGTTATACTTCCTCATCTCTCATCTCTTAACTGGACATAAAATACCCTGGTGAATTAAAGATACCCACAAGTTCTTAGACACTCTTCTCATTGAGAGGTGGAGTCTGTGTTCTGCCTCTTGAAAATGAACAGGCTCTGTGACTGCTACCACCAATAGAATTACAGCAAAGTGATACACCATGGACTGTGTGACTTCCATGGAGACCTAAGCAAGGCACGCATGGAGAGGAACCGAGAACCCAGCTAAGTTCTAAGCTGACAGCCTCATCAACTTGCCAGCCAGGTGAGAAAATTTCATTCCAGGTTGAACCACTCCATTTGATGCTACATGAGCCAGAAATGAGCCATTGCCACTAACCTTACCCAAACTGTAAATTCACGAATAAATGAATGTTGTTGTTTCAAGCTACTAAATTTTGGGATGGTTAATTATGCAGCAACAGATAACCGGAAATCATATATTTTTTCCAAAAACATCAATAGATTGCTACAAATGAGGATTAGAAAGTAAATGAAATGTATATAAAATTATATCACAAACATTGTCAACAATACAAAATAATAATACTTAGAACAGGAAAAACAATACATATGAGTTCTGGTGCCAACTTCATAGATAAGGTTCAGTTTCCTAGGGTGCTATGTTGACAAAGATTGTTATGACAGCTGGTTTCTGTGGGGAACCTGATTCCAACTGATTAGCACTATATACTTGTTATTAACAACCTTTAGTGATTTGCCTATTTTGAGTACTGTTATATTCAAGTTAGAAGATCCTCCATAGTGTCACTTTGCTATAAAGAGGAATTCACCAGAAAGATAACAAAACTATTAAAATTCATTGAGACTTGACTTGCTGAAACAATGTACATAACTGATATTTCAGCTATGCAGAGGATTTTTGTGAAATCTATTTCCTTAGTAATTTTTTACTTTTTCTCACCTAAGATACTGCACAATTTCAGCTAACATCTTGGGCAAAACATTGTACAAATCTGTCTTTTAATTCTAGGACTAATATTAATGAATGGTGTCTGATGAGAGTTAAACACACTGTTGTTAGGGACAGTGATATGTGAGTGATTTGTCCAGGTTAGAAACAAAGTCATTATCATTTCTAAAATGCTAAAAAAAAAACTGAAAATTTTTTTTATTGATTTATGTAAGAACTAATGTAAATATTGAGATTATGTCTGTTGGCTGGGTTTAAGTTCTTTTAAATAACATTTATGAGCTCATCTTTATCAGCAATTCTTATTGCAAGTTATACATGCTTGCTTAGCAAACATGAAAAAATAACTATATTTTGAAATAATCACATTTCAAAACATGGCATCTATGGGTGAAACAGACAACGTAAATGGTAGTGGACACGAAAAAAAATGGAGCTATTTCTATACTGAAAAGACAGTTCTGGAAATGAAGGTGAGAAATTTGACCTGAATTCTGCATCTTTTCTGCCTTAAACTGTCGGAGGCTTTGGAAAAATCACTTTACCACTCCACCTATCTTCTCATTTGACAAGCCAGGGCAACAATTCCAGACTTAACACTACTTTTAAAAGCCTGAAATAAAATAACGTACAAAATAAAATACTTTAGAGATCTGATGACATCCTCTAAATGTGTACTGATAGAAGACAAAATCAGGGTCCTATCATTTCTTATATCCATGTTTAGGTGTGAAGAACCTTGGGGCACAAGTGGTATTTTCTTCTTGGCTTTCAATGAACGTTGGAACTTTGGAAGACAAAGGATGCTGTGGGTTACGAACATCTGACTAAATTGCTGGCTAGCAATACTTAATGTGATTTGGCTTTTTATCTTGTGAATTAACCCAGAGTGATAGGTGCTTGGCTAGTGCATCTCAGAGCTTCTAGTGAGTAAGAGAAAGGAAATGGCTGCCTGGACACTTGCCAATTTCATCAATAAGACTCAGATCTAAATTAGAATCAGAGAGAGGGGAAATGTCCCAGATAAAATTATACAACCAGATATCAAGAAGGATATGCGGAGTGATGAGGAAAGCATAATCAAGATAGACATGCCAAGTAATTTATATGATAATGTAACAGGAAAGGGCTTCAGAGAAACTTTCTATGGCCCTATTGTCTATATACTAAGAACATGTGATGAAGAACAAAGTATTCTGATTGTAGAAAAGGGATTAAAACATAAAATTATAACATATAACCAAGACTCCATGGTTGGAATTAAACTAGAATCCATAGTGAGACTGTATATGTAACTGAACATGAGAAGGTCATTGAGGATCAGAGAATTAACACAAGTAACTTTTGTATAGAAGAAAAAGATGAGAACATCAGTTCACTTTAAAGGAAACTGCTAGGATACTGGATTATAAACTAGAAAACAAATATTTATGGGTCAGATACTCGCAGGCTCCCATCTCCTTACCATGCTCCCATGAGGCAAGGGTTAACAGTCCTACTGCACATGGGAGTGCACAAGTGTGAATAGTTACAGATCTACCGGCAACGTTAGTATTGTAATGAGCTTTGTTTGTTCATCATTTAATAATGAAACAACAAAGTGTTTTCTTCTAACTTTAGAAAAGTTAA